>QLOH01000925.1:0-257030 GCA_026901365.1 Sesbania bispinosa | reverse complement strand
CGCAATTATACATGTTGCACGTAAATAAAATAAGGTTTGAGAATGATTTTAATATAGCTAACCCTAGACCAATTAATGAAATGTGAACTCGTTATCCCAACCAAGTTTGTGCTTTCTCACGAGTAAACTTGAAGAAATGCTTAAGTATTATTATTTGGGAAATGCAATTTAGAATTTTGGCTCAGCAATAATCAATGTAACATTATCTAGTTTCTCAAAGAAACTCAAATTTATAATAAATAAATAAATAAACAACTCGGTTATCAAGCCAAAATTCCTAACAGTCAATGTCACAACTGCGTCATTCTACTAATCTTAGATCATCCGAAACTAGACACACAAAAATAAAGGGAGGGAGCACATGGCTATTGAGAAAATAAGGTACAAGAGTTAGTTGCATCCTAGTGTCCTAATAGATGTTGGTAGCATGTGAAGTGACACAAGATATGGATCTTTTCAAAAGAAGAATATATAGAAGAGTAGAATTGTAGCCCAAGAATTGACGCCTCCAAGCGTGACAACAAAGCGATCCCCACCACTTTCGATTAAAGAATAAAGGACACTGATGGACTAAACCTATATATAATAGAGGAGCATTCAAGGTGATGGAAAAAAGAATACTATATATCAATTAGGAATTGGGGTTTAATCTGGTTCAGACTGGAAAGGTTTATGAAAAGAGGATTCCGCATATGAAGCAAGAGAAGACCACTTTCTTGTGAGATGATGTAAACAAATGCCTCAGTAGCAAACAAAAGCTACTTTCTTATTTCTTAGAGGGGAAGTAATGGAGTAAAACATATTGAGATAATAAATTCATACAACCAAAACATATAACAACTCATACAACACACTTTTTCTCTCTATATCTCTCCATCAAATCACCTATCACATCTCACATTTCTCTTTCTTCTTTTTTTTATCTCTCTTTCTCTGGTATAGTTTGTAATGTTGTATGATGTATGAATTTCATTTCTCAAACAGATATTGCTAGGATGTGCATTTACCGCAGTAGTATCTTACAGAAAGCATAATAAAGTGTTTGTATTCATGTCATAGATAGCTAGGATGTGCATTTACCCAACGATGTTAAGAGTAGCTTTGGCATCCAGTGCCGCGTGGATGATAATTCAAACACACATTGAATAATACTATCAAATGATCAGGTCATATCAAATTAACATGGACATAACCATTTGATAATAGAGCAAGTACAACTTGGAACTAAATTTGTCCTAGAAGTCTATTATTTTGGATACTATATCAGTTTGTTAAACTAAGTATGTATTGCCATGCTAAAACCACCTAATGCAACCAATCAACTAGTTGCATGGTTAGTGTAAAAAAAAAAGTTTTACACTGTCATTTATTATGTATAGTCACATCATTTATTGAGTTTAATAATATATGAGTTGTTATACTTATTAAATAATGTGACCATACATTATTGAATAAGAGTGTAAAACATTTTGCACTATTATGCAAACACATTAAACTCGTTTATTAATAATTTTTTTGCAAAGGAAATTGAATTGAAAACCCATAAGATAATGACACTTACATTAGCTTGAAACCCCAAATATAGTAATATAGTAAATAATAATGATATTTAGACGCCTCATTTTTGTATACTCACATCTCTTTCTATCTCTCTCTAATTATCACATCATATATCATATTTATTATTTTTTTATCTTCCCTTCCTATCCCCTTTTAGGTGTAGACACCCCTCCAACTATTATCCTTCCACAAACACTAAAAGGTTTTTCTTAGGCCAAAATAATAATAGTGTTTTGCTCATACTCATTTATAATAATTAACTGTCAAGTATTACATGTGTGTTTAATTTATTACAAAATCACATTTTAAATATGAATCCGGATCAACACTACATAGAGTAGCATTGGAGTGGATCGAGATTTTTTTTGGGTCAACGAGTGAATCGAGATTTAAAACATGAGCTAGAAGTGGATTTTGATGTGTTATTGGGCTTGTTATTGTTGGACGCTTCTCATAAATGGATTTTGATGTCAGGCTTTGTGTATAAGCTATGGGTAGGCGAGTCTTCCAATGAGAGGCCCCATTCCTTTCCACCTTGGTGTGCAATTGCCCCATGAGAGTAGGCTGAGCTAATCATTGTGAAATAGGAATAACTAGTGATGTAGCCGTGCATCGAAATTAGAAAGTAAAAATTATATAATTTAAAATAATATTAATGGTTTTTTATGAATAATTTTCATGTATAAATTACTTTTATTCTATTATATAATTATTAATACATTTTTTTGTAAAATTTTCATTCCCATAATATTTTATTTTACCGTTATAAATTAATTATTAGTAATGATTGCCCCTAATTTTTATTTATTATCATTACAATTAAAATAACAATAAGAAACAATCCTATAATTCTACTATTAATAAGTTTTTTTGTAATAATTTCATTCTCGTATAATTTGCTTTTACCCCATGAACCACGTATTAATGACAATAAATCAACAATTTCACCTAGTTTTTAATTATTATCATTACAAATAAAAAATAATTAAAAATTAATCTACTTTAAAATTTAAAGGTTCATTGAAAAATTTAATCTAAGCAAAAAATGTCCTTATATGGTTAATAAAAATAAATGAATGAATTTTAGGATACTTTTTATAATTTTTAATTTGAAAAATATTTAATAAAAGTAAGAGTTTTTAACTTATAAATCAATTTCATTGAAGAGATTTACGGTATAAATAATTGATTACAAATTATTTTTTATTTAATCAATATATTAAGAGTTTGTAACATTACCAGGTGAATTTATTTTCCCTCAAAAACTTCAAGACCTCACTCCCTCTTTCTTCTTGACCAATAATAATTCACTTTTTTTTTAAATTCGAAAATCATTCTTTTACTCATACTCTTTATGATGTTGTAACAAAAAAATACTCTTTATGATGTATTGTTATTTGTTCCCTTCTCACACCATTAAATATATAATGTTTTTTTAATTTGTTTTAATTAAGAAATCCTTATTTTACTGTCACTCTTTATGGTGTATTGTTATCTATTCCATTCTCTCACCATTAAATGTATTACTCATTTTTTCATAACAAATTCAAATTTTAAATCTCCTATTTCTAAATTTCTTTTACAATGTATTTTGTCTATTTCAATTTTAGAATAGTTTTTATAATTTTAATTTGAAAAATATTTAATAAAAATAACAGTTTTTAACTTACAAATCAGTTTCGTTAAAAGATATTTACGTTATAAATAACTAATTACAAATTATTTTTATTTAATCAATATATTATAAGAGTTTGTAACCTTTTCAGGTGATTTTATATTCCCTAAAAAACTTCAATACCTCACTCCCTCTTTCTTCTTGACCAATAATAATTCACTTTTTTTAAATTAGGAAATCATTCTCTTACTCCTACTCTTTATGATGATTATTATTAGTTATTCCCTTCTCTAACCATTAAATATATCACGTTTTTAATTTATTTTAATTAAGAAATCCTTATTTTACTGTCACTCTTTATGGTGTATTATTATTTGTTCACTTCTCTCATCATTAAATGTATTACTCATTTTGTCATAACAAATTCAAATTTTAAATCTTGTATTTCTGAATTTCTTTTACAATTTTGTCTATTTCAATTTTAGAATAGTTTTTATAATTTTTAATTTGAAAAATATTTAATAAAAATAAGAGTTTTTAATTTATAAATCAATTTCGTTAAAGATATTTACGTTATTAATAATTGATTACAAATTATTTTTATTTAATCAATATATTATAAGAGTTTGTAACATTTTCAGGTGAATTTATTTTCCCAAAAAAACTTTAAGACCCCACTCCCTCTTTCTTCTTGACCAATAATAATTCACTTTTTTAAAAATTAGGAAATCATTCTCTTAACTCCTACTCTTTATGATGTATTATTATTTGTTCCCTTCTCTCACCATTAAATATATCACATTTTTTAATTTGTTTTAATTAAGAAATCCTTATTTTACTACCACTCTTTATGGTGTATTGATATTTGTTCCCTTCTCTCATCATTAAATGTATTACTCATTTTTCATAAAAAAAATCAAATTTTAAATCTTCTATTTCTGAATTTCTTTTACAATGTATTTTGTCTATTTCAATTTTAGAATAGTTTTTATAATTTTTAATTTGAAAAATATTTAATAAAAATATGAGTTTTTAACTTATAAATCAATTTTATTGAAAAGATTTACGTTATAAATAATTTATTACAAATTATTTTATTTAATCAATATATTATAGAGTTGTAACTTTTTTAGGTGAATTTATTTTCCCTAAAAAACTTCAAGACCTCACTCGCTCTTTCTTCTTGACCAATAATAATTCACTTTTTTTTTAAATTAGGAAATCATTCTCTTACTCCTACTCTTTATGATGTATTGTTATTTGTTCCATTCTCTCACCATTAAATATATCACGTTTTTTAATTTGTTTTATTTAAGAAATCCTTATTTTACTGTCAATTTTTATGGTGTATTGTTATTTGTTCCCTTCTCTCACCATTAAATGTATTACTCATTTTTTCATAACAAATTCAAATTTTAAATCTTCTATTTTTTAATTTCTTTTATAATGTATTTTGTCTATTTCAATTTGAATTTTTAAATTTAAAATGATTTAATCTTTCTGGTGAATTTATTTTCCCTCAAAAACTTCAAGACCCCACTCCATCTTTCTTCTTGACCAATAATAATTTACGTTTTTTTTTTTTAAATTAGGAAATCTTTGTTTTACTCACATCCATTAAAATGTATTGTTATTTGTTCTCTTTCTTTCATCATTAAATATAGTACACATTTTTTTATTAAAAATTCAAATTCAAATATTTTATTTTGAATTTTTTCCTCCATAAATTTTTAACTATCTTATCTTTTTAATCTGATTGTAAAAAAAAAATTCAATCTGATTGGTTGTGTTTGATAATGGTTAAAAAATAAATAATTTTTTTAAAAATAATGATAATTATTTAAAGAATTGATAAAACAATATAGAAAGAAAGTAATTGATTGAGACTTCAAGGAGGTGTAAATGGTAAGAGTAATTATTGGATTTTGAAAATTTAGATTTTGAATCTTAAAATTTGAAGTCCGCATTGGTAATCATGAACGTATCATATTAAAATAACGCAGACAAATCAAAGGCAGGTAACCCTTGAGTTTCTCTATATATCTGCTCAATTTAAATTTAAAACAATATACATGTGCAATTGGGAATGTTTAAAATCAGAAATCATTTCCAGCAAATAAATGGAATTATAGACAATACCTAATTACAACTAACACCTAAGTCTATTAGTTACTTAACATGAAAATCACCCATTAAACATTGTCAATCATGAAAATTGCCATATTGAAAATAATGCAGAAGCCGAGACTTTGTAAAATGGGCAATCCATTCAGTTTCGCTATGCATATTTACAATAATATTTGGGTCCATATATTACTTGCAATTGAATTGATTTGATTTCCTTTTTCTTCTATCATTATTACAAATCTATTTAAAATAAAGTTTTCCTTTAAACCGCCTTATCTATGATTATGTATACATATTAAATGAATAATATAAGAGTTTGAATACAATAGTTTTGATTGCTGAGTAAAGAAAAAATAATAAAGTTATAATTAACTAATTAACAAACGCTGACGTGAAGATGATCCAAAACAAATATAACCATATTAATTATAGTAGCCAGTTTATTTTATTAATCGTGTTGTAAAAACGAAAATGTGTTATAGAAAATATATGAGGTTATGATTTTTGTATTCCGCACATAGTTATAATGAAATAAAGATTTAATAGCAATAGGATTTTGTAAATAAAGAAGACATAACTTAATGAAAAAGTTTATTGCTTTCATTCTCTGATTATATCATTTCCAAATTATCAGGAAGAACACCACATCTAGTCATACTAATTTAATAACTCAAACTCATATGAAATAGAACAACTGAATCACAACAATGACCAAAATAATGCTAAATTCTAATAATCAAATACCTCAACTTTGAAGTAGAAATAATGATTATCTTCAATATATTCCACCACTGCAAGAGGATTATTCACATCATCTATGATGTCCAAAATAGGTTCTTCACTTATATCGTCCATCTCAATTTCTTCCTAATTTTTTAAATGAATGAATTAATTTTAACATATTTAAATCAAGTAGCTGATTGTTTTTATTAAACTTGATATTGAATTTTCTATCCACATTAAAACCATTATTGACAATTCAAGTACTCTATTTTAAATCAAAATTACTTAACATCCAACATGAAAGCATTTGTAACTTCCAATCTCGAAACTTGAAGAAAGCTGAAAATTAATAAATGAAGTATAAAAAACTACAACTATTTATATAGTTTAGAGGGGAAACGTGCATTCAATTAAATAACATAAATGAGCTTTGTATGATAACCATAAATAATAAAGTCTATCATTATTACCATTACCATCATAAGCATTGAGAAGCAGAACCACGTTTTCAAATTCAAATCTAATTAAATAATTATTTAGGATCATATGTAGGGTTTAAGCATACCCAGGCCATCATCACATATCCCAACTGGATTTTTTTAAAAATAACCATTCAAAGTTGTTTAATAAAAAAACGTTGCAATTTCATATATTGATAGCAATTAGAACAAATACATACCATAGTACGACATTCACAATCCAACGTGAATCTTTAATTAATAAAGTGATTTATTATTAAAATATTTTAGCCAATATTTTGATTATTGTATACATTAATACAAAATATTTAAAAAATTTAAATCTTTATAATAATAAAATGTGATATTACACATTCTAAAATTCCAAAATCTGATTCTTAAATCTTTATAGATCATTTTTCAGGCATTAATAAAACGTGAATTTTGGAATTCTTAATCTTATTATAGGCTCCACTTTCAATCCCACTAAATATTTCAAAATTCAAATCTTTATTTTAAAAAATTAAAAAAGAAAAGGTAAAAAGGTGAGAGGAAGAGAGAGAAAAGGAAATATCTGATTTGTGGCATGGGAAATGAGATCTCTCATTAATGCTAACCATTAATATCTGAGAGAGATATTAAGGAAGATTTTTAAAGTATAACATTAATTGCATCAGAAATCTTAATTGCATCAGAAAACTAAATAAACAATTAAAATAAATCAATCAATATTAAATGAAATATGTTTTGGAGGGAAACTGACATCACAAGAGAGGATGATGACCTGACAAAAACTGTCTTTTATATAATATATCGATATTGATATTGATGTCTCCGCATCCCTCACAAGGAGAATTAATTGTGCTTATGCTTTATCTTTCAAGCAACCCTATAACCCTTATCTAGGTTATATTTTTGGGGGATTAAATTAAGTGGGAATTTATTATTTGTATGTGGGTCAATTTATAAACCAAATCTAACATTTATTATACCGATAATCAAACTTTTATCCCCATGTGTTACTTTCTGTTTGCATTCTGTTGTCATGATACAGGTTGAGGTATTGAATATTAATCATCACAAAATAATATATTTAAAGCTATATATGCCATATTCAGATTAATTGAGTAAACAAGAAATATGTAAGCAAAATGTCTTCTGAACTAAAAACAACATAATATACAGTATTCAGGATGTAATGAGAAGTCACAACTTTGAAAGGACCAATAGTACTGAAAATTATAGAGTAAACTAGCAAATTAGCCATTAATTATTTTAGGGTCATACAATTTAGTCTTTAAGAAATAGAAAATCTCAATATAGTCACTGGATTCTTGTTTTTTTTCACTATAGTCCAACAATAGGTATTTCCGATTAATTTTTCATGGCGTGTCACGTTTCGTGACATTGTGTCACACTATTTGACACAATCTGCCATCGGAGTATAAAAATAACATCATTGGAGTAAAGACCTCCCAATAAAGAAGAGGGAGTAGAGAGAAAATGGAAAAATAGGGAAACACACAACGGTTAGAGTTGAAGCCTTTCAAGCTATAAATTTAACAAAATCACATAATTTTTGTGCCACGGATGACACTTTAGTGACAAACAGTGTGACAGAGTGTCACTAAATATGACATGTCGTAAAAAAAATTAATAAAAAACACACAATTGAACTATAGTGACAAAAAAACAAGAAGTCGGGGATATTGAGATTTTTTATTTCTTAGAGACTAAATTATGTTACCCTAAAAAAGTCAAGTACCGATTTACTGATTTAGTAAAAAGAAAAGTATTAGTACCCGTTTAATTTGCTGTTGCTAAGTGTGTGTGTTTATATAAAGAAGCCACCTAGGAGCTTGCACTATATAGCAGTACTAGCAAGTGGCAAAAATAGCGAAAGGAACAACCTGATTAGTATAATTTAAGCAGAGAAACAATATAAATAAAAATTCATTTGTGCAGAAACCATGATCAAGCACAAAAAGTCATCACTAGAAAAATGATAGGAAGTCTATTTTTGATCTACCTAAATGCATGCATCATTCAAATTCATGATATGAATAATGACATCTTTGAAAGTAGACAAAATAAATCCTTAACTTTTTTGCAACCTTGGCGAAAGAAATTTTAATGAACTTGTATGTGTGTATTTTATATTTCCAAAAAATAAAAATTAAAGGAATGAAGAATCATATAATTAGAGTGTGTTTAGTAAACTAGCTGAAAAATTAGATGAAAGCTGAAAAACTAATTAATTTAATTGAAAGTTGTTCTCAAAAGTCTCCAGATAACCAAGCTCAAGGCCTAGTCGGTGTTAAACCCAATCGTCAGGATGATGATGAGAAAGTATAAGATGTTTTAGGTCAAGGGTGTGCCCCTTTATTTATAGTAAATTAAGGATGGGCCTTACCTAGATGGCCCAATCAAACCCTAGCTTAAATAGACGACCTAATAAGCCCCTTAGGTCAGGCGAGCTAGCAGAGTGGGTCTGGCCCCTATCAAGGTCAGCTCTGGGTAGAAAAATATCCCTAAAAGAACAAAAGTGTTTAGTAAAACTAGCTAAAACTTGAAAAATGACATATAAAGATATCGTTATTAAATAATGATGTGTAAGGTTGTTGAGAGATAAACTTGTAATAATTTTTCAATAATCAGCTAAAAAATGGAACTTTTTTTTAAAAAAATCTCAAGGAACTTCTAAAACAACTAATAAATACCTAAAAAATCATCTAATCAAATACTGATAAATAATTTTAACTACTTTCATCTAATTAAAATACCTTATCAAACACATTTTTAGTAGATAATGAGCCCTCCACGTCATTTTGTAATAGTTGGAGACTATTTTTAGTTGTTTTATGTATGTAGCAGGCGCTTCATATCCTTCCTACTCTGCTACTGCGCGCTTTGAGAGATGATGGTGACTTTTACAGTTAAAACCGACATGACTTGGGGAATGCAGTTGATGGTCACTATTTTTACCATGACATGATATTTTTGGTATTGTTGATAATCAAAAGTTTCTTTTTCATGTTTAATTAATACAAAAATGCTAATAACACATGATATATAGCATTACTTGTACGCCCCCTTTGGCATGCTAGCTAATATAGTATAGTCAAATCAAACCAGTATATTTAGATCCTCAGAGTGTGTGTTTGTGAGTTTAAGGAGGAGGGAAATGGTAGGATTGGAGGGAGAAGGGAGAGGGAAAGAGGAGGAAAAAGACTTTATAAAATACTCAAACTCACAAACACAGGGGGGAAGACTTCTAATAAACCCTTCCTTTTCCTCCCTTCCATTTCAAAATTCAACTCATAAAAGATACCGTTGGTAAAAATAGAGGTTATTAAATGGACTGCAATTTGTTCCGTTAATCTTAAAGTTGGAAAACTTTATTGCAAGTGTTTCCCTGAAACTATTGTGTCTGTCTATTGTTTCCCTCTCACTGGTACGACAACAAAAGGATATTTAAATTGCTTTGGAAATCGAAGATAGAGCATTAAATTGAAAGGGAATTTTGAACTGTTAAAAATTTTGTCTTTGGATAGAGTAGAGTAGAGATCAGACTTTGCTCACACATACTGAATTATATATGGTTAGTGTCAGACTTAGACATAGGATTTAAGACTTAAAATAAGATGAGTTTGCTTGGTCCCTACTGAAAATCAATCACCCTTCTACACAACTATGATGATAGTTCGATAGAATTTTTCTTTCCTTCACTTTTTTATATGAATCAGACTTGGACAAGATAAGAATTATCACCCATGACACATGACCCTGTAACTTATTTGGCTTTCACACTTTTTTGAAATGTTTTCCCCAGATTGCGTTTATATCCTTTTTGGACAATACATTGCATGTGCTAATTGACTCTCCTTAGCGGCCATACCTTTTTATGGCTGTAGTGAGCATCTGAATCTCTCTATACCCCAAACAAAGGACAAAAAAGAGTTAACATCTATGAGTCTAGTCTTTTAAATACAAAAGATGGACACAACAATTTTGAAAAAATGATGGCATATATGCAGGTTAAGATTTAAACTTTAATTTTTGTCACGTGTCATGAAAGGAATAAGAAACTAAAAACTATATTACTTTGGTAATCTTTCATTTTCCTTCTCTTTATCTGATGGAAGCTCACATAATTTGTAAAGCAATAGAAATGAAATGATAGATGATGGATATATTGCAAGTGGGGGCCGAGATCATCTAGTGAGCACCATCAAAATGCCACCTTTGGTTAAATTTTGTGCATACTCTTGAAAATATTGCACCCACTTCGTACATATAATGATTTAAAGGAAGAAATGTATCACAGCTACTCTGCATTAATTGATGGTCTTGTGTTGTTAACTATTTAAAGCAAAGCCAGATGCTAGCTATACGCTGCAAGCCTGTAAGGTATGGCTTATATGATGAAAGTATATACTAGAGATTTCTAATTGCTTGCCCATAAGTGAGTGTTCTGGACTTGAATGCAGATTCCTAGCTCCTCCTACTTCACATGTTGCGGGCCTAGATAGTTAGTTGAACCAAGACAAGCCAACCCACTTCTTTTTCTATAATCAGCAACAATCATAAAGGAAGCGAAAGAGGACTCAAAAAAGTACCTAATGATAGTCCACCTTACAGCTCAACCTGACACATCCCAATTTTACTCTTCAGCATTCTCAGTAACACGACACATTATTGCCCTCTTTTGAAGAATAGAAGGAAGCAACTTCTTATGGAAAGCTCTCCCTTTTGTTTTTATACCATATAGGCATATAAGCCCCCCTCTTTAGTCCTTGGTACATAGTGTAGTTATGATGCGTGAAAAATCATTCACAAGTTATGTGGAGAAAGAAACCAAATAGAATGAAGTCAATTAATTAAGCTTCTGTACACTCAACTCATTTTGTTTTATCTTGTCATGAATCAGAACACCCAAATTAAAGTAGCTTTACATTAGCCACAGTAAACTAACGTTAATTACTAGTACTATATATAGATGCTATAACTAATAAATTGAATAAAAATATCTAACATGATTATTGAATTCATGATCATGATTGGTTCCTTGGTGAGTGGTAGGGTGCTAGTGAGGAAGAGGAATAAGCAAGTGATGAGGAATGTGAATTGGATTGAAGGAGCAACAACTGAGCAGGGGTAACAGAGGACGAAGAATAGGACGAAGCTTCAGTAGTTCTTTTAGGCTTGTGGGGCTCAGCACCTGCAGGAGTATCGTGTCGAATTTCCCTTAATAATGCAGCGACATCTTTCATTGTCGGTCGATCCTCTGCACGATTACTTGTACACAAGAGAGAGATACCAAGTGCTTGTAACATCTCTTGTATTTGTGTGTCTGGATGGCCTTGAAG
Organism: Sesbania bispinosa; assembly: GCA_026901365.1. Taxonomy (NCBI): domain Eukaryota; kingdom Viridiplantae; phylum Streptophyta; class Magnoliopsida; order Fabales; family Fabaceae; genus Sesbania; species Sesbania bispinosa. Next base: position 245,178 of record QLOH01000925.1, on the reverse strand, counting down.
CTTGGAATCCAGAACCTCAATTGGGTCCTTCTTGCTCTTCAAATGCTCCCTCACCCATTGAATTACATGTTGTCCATCCGGGAATGATGGATCCACCGGCATTTTCCCCGTTATTATCTCTAGTAGGACCACCCCAAAGCTATATACATCGCTCTTCTCCGTTATTTTAAGCATACAAGCATACTCTGCAAAATTCCAACCCACCAAAACATATATTCAGTCACATAATAATAACATACATTTCTGTCTCTAACGTAGCTGTACAAATACAATACAAGGATGGATTAATCAGATTAGGATTATTATTCCTCACTCATCATATCATTTGCCTTTTCTGCATGTCTTATGCTTGTCCATTATGTATGTGTAATAATTATTATTCATGCATGCAGGCGATTTTGTAACTTTGTGTCGTCAAGTACATGACATGTACAGATAATGAAATCAAAAATCAAAAGCAACAAAACAAACACCCTCAACCATATATAATGCGATGAAGAAGATGCCCCGTACGGTCCCCATTTCCTACCATATGGTCCATGAATTATAAAATTCATCTCAAAAACTGCCAATCTATTCGCCTAACTTTAGCTATAATTTCACTACTTTATAGATCACAGATCCAAATTGCCTATCAATCAATTTTATCTCGGATGAATAATTCAATTCATAATAACATAAAATTACTAGATAGAGTAAATTTATGAACGAATTAACAAAACTTACCAGGAGCAATGTAGCCGTAAGAACCAGCGAACTGTGGATTAAGGGAAAACGAAGCGTGATCTTCTTCCACGAACCGAGCGAATCCAAAATCAGCCAAACAAGCCTCATATGTGTCTCCTAACAAAATGTTTTGCGCCTTCACATCCCGGTGCAAGATAGCAGGGACGCAATCGTGGTGCAAGTAAGCTAAACCCTCAGCCACGCCTAGTGCTATCTTGAGCCGCGTCTCCCATTCCATTAATCCTGTGCACCCCTCGTGTAACAGGGAATGCAAATTACCGTTAGGTAAATAATCATAGAACAGTAACTTTGTTCTCCGGTTGGCACCCCAGCCTAAGAGGCGCACGATATTCCGGTGCCGGATTCTTGCCAGCGTGGCAATTTCCGACGAAAACGACGATGCCGAGAATTTCTCCGATGACCTGAATTTTTTACCGCGATGGTCAATCCGGTGGCAGGCATGTTGACCCTGTAAACGACGCCGGATCGACCGTGGCCGATGACGTTGCCAGCAGAGAGGCATTTCGCTACGTCAGAGATTGACAGGTCGAGCTTCTGGTACAGTGTCACCTCCCAAGGTGGGGCCATGTCAACGTCGCTGTCTTTTCCATCGAGGTCCGCGTCGTTTTCTTGGTCCCCTCGTCGTTTACCTGAAACGACGACGTAAAGCGCCGCCATGAGGAGCACGCACGCGACGCATAGCAGGACCACCATTGCCACGCGCGCCTCCCTCCTCCGCCGAGATGATTTCCCGGCGCCTTCGGCGCCGTCGCATTGGTTGCCGGAGAAGCACAGCGAGGGGTTTCCCGTGAGCACGCTTAATGGAAGCTTCGCGAAGAATGGCGTGTCTGGAACACGACCGGAGAATTTGTTGTAGGAGATATTGAGGACCACGAGATTTTGAAGGTCGGCGAGATAGTGAAGGTTCCGGCGAGAACGTTGTGAGATATGTCCAAGACTCCGAGCTTCGTCAGACCTGAAAACTCCCGAGGAATCTCACCGGAGAGTTGGTTGATGCTCAGATTCAGAGCAATTTCCAGCGCCGGAATGTTCCCGATGCTGCCGGGAATTTCGCCGGAGAGACTGTTGCTGCTTAGGTCCAGCAACTGCATCTTGGAACAGAACCGAGTCGACTCGGAATTGACCCGGAGATACGATTCTTCGGAGAACCAGTTTGGTGAGAGCAGAGAGTGAACCGAGGGTAGGGCTCAGTGTGCCTTCAATCATGTTATCGGAGACATCAAGAAATTGAAGAGAGACGAGCTGGCTCAGACTTTCAGGCAAGTTTCCGGCGATGAAATTGGAATGCAAGTCCAAAAAGGTGAGATTCCGGCTGCCGGAGATTTCCTCCGGGATAATTCCGGAAATCCGATTGTTCCCTAGGTCCAAGAAATTCAAATTCTTGAGATTCCCAATCTGTGAAGGGATGCTCCCTGTAATATTGTTGTCGTTTGCTCTGAAGCGAATAAGAGAGGAACAATTCCCAATTTGAGAGGGGATTTTACCAGAGAGATTGTTAGAGAGCAACAAAAGCTTGTTGAGATTCTTGAGCTCGAATATCCCCTTTGGTATGGGACCCGTCAACTGATTCTGTGATAGATCAATAGCCTCAAGGGTTTGACAATTGGAAAGGGACGAGGGTATGTTACCTTGTAGCTTGTTGTGCCATAGGAATAACAACGTTAGATTCCCAAGGTTTCCCAATTCGGAGGGTATTGTGCCTGTTATTTGGTTGTTGTCCAGCTCCACATGAGTGAGTTGCTGACAATTTCCAAGTTCTCCAGGAATCTCCCCTGAAATTTGGTTCACACTGAGTTGGAGTTCTTGCAGAGAAGTCAAGTTCCCAAAACTTTTGGGAATGCTTCCTGTTATTGAATTCATTGACACGTCAATCACTAATAACTGGTAGCAGTTTCCAATCTCTGGAGGGATGTGCCAACTAAGTTGTTCTGCCACAGAAGAAGATTTTGGAGGTTTATAAGGTTCCCCAATTTGCTTGGAATGGATCCAGTGAGGGAATTCTCATAAAGGTAGATGTTTTGCAGCTCTGTGCAGTCACCAAGTTCAGGGGTATTTGTCCTGAGAGGAGGGAAGTGTAAATGGCAATGGTTTCAAGCTTCTTCAGGAGGCCAAGTGTTGGTGGTAAAAAACCTGAGATACTTGTTTCAGCAAGGCCCAACATGACCAAATTGGAACAGTTGCCAATTTCCTGTGGCAAAGGGCCTTCAAGATTCTTGTTACCTCCTGCTCTTATCACTTGTAGGCTCCCCAGGTTCCCTATGGTACTGGGAATTTCACCACTGAGTTGATTGTCATATAAAGTCAGCTTCTCCAACTTTGTGAGGTTCCCAATTGCAACTGGAATTGACCCCACAAGGTCGTTGGAGTTCAGATGAAGTTCCTGTAGTTTAGGCAAGTAGCAGAGCTCACTTGGGATTTCACCACTCAAGGCATTGTCACTCAAGTCCAAGTAGCTGAGTTCACCAAGGTTGCCTATTTCTTTTGGGATTGAACCGGTGAGGTTGGTTCCAGTTAAGATGAGACTATTCAAGGAAAGCAATGAGGTGAAATTAGTTGGAAGTCCTCCAAGCAAATCCACATACCTCAGATCTAATTGTACTACTTCATTCTTCAAGTTGCAACTGACTCCAAACCAGCTACATGGTGTATCATCAACTGGGTCCCAGTTACTCAATACCCCCACTGATCCATTCAGGGTTCTCTTCCATGAAAGAAGAGCCTCCCCTTGTTGGTTTACTGCAAGAGCTATAAAAGAATGGTATGGAAGGAAAAGGGAAATGCATAAGAAGAAGAGGGTCCATGGATTTACAGGCATTACAACTATGCTACAAACTCCAATGAAGGAACACACACACACACACAGAAAGGTTTGAGCCTAGGGAGGAACAACGGGAAGGAACCAAATCATGTCTTGTGGGTTAGTGCGTTTATTGGAAAAAGAGTCGTATGCAAATTAAAAAATACCCAGAATCTCCGGATCCAAGAAACAGCTAGGCCATGATGTTTCTGCAGGGAGAAATGGAATTTTAGATGGTTGTTTATAGGTATTTGTTTATGTTGGAGTGGAGTGCAGTGGTGGGGAGAAGGATTATAACAGTTTATTTTAAATTTGAGAGTGAGCAACAGAGATGGGTGGGTGAGTGACTTTCTTTCTAAATTTTGTTCTAATATCAACTGCTTATGGCTTCATTATAAAATAAGCTTTCATTTTCTATTGGATTTTTTGGATGAGACGAATTGCATCCTAAAAATATGGGCAGGCGCATTTGTCTGCTACGACACATTATGCCAAGGGCCAACTAGTTTTGAGTCTGACTCCCCATTTTGTAATTGAATGGCGATGGAGTTAGATCTAAATCCAAGTCTAATCAGATTTAAGCGCTAACCTTTTTAGGCTTATGCAATTGATGCATCATCTTAACCTCTTAATCATGGCTAGAAAAACATACGGTTTACATATGATGATGACATATTTGATACTCTTTTCTTAAAACAGTAATTAATGAAACAGAGGATTTTATGTCTAACATCATGCAAAAGTTAATATCTTGTGATTTTTTTATCAAATTTTCAATTCTTTCACGTACTAATATATTCTTCCACCTCTTCAAATGCATGTATATCCCTAATAAATGTGATTTTACATTTTTTTTGTTTAGTTGTAACTTGTAGCACATCATAATAATTTAATTTATTTTTAAAAGCACACGTTTCATTAATAGTAAAAAAAATAATTTTTGTGTTGAATTGAAAAAAGTATTTATCATATTTTTTTAAGATACAAATTTAAAAGTTGTTATTCAAATAACTGTCCATGGAAGTAGATTCCCCTTAAATAAGATCTCGGTCGATGAAAAAAGTGTCGGCTGGGAGAGCTGACCTCACCATGATGTAAATGTTTTCAGCTCGAACCGGATTGCCTCCGTGGAGGAAACCTGTGGCTGAAACCAAAAAAAATAACCGTCCATGGTAAATATTTTTTCCCCTTTGAGTTAGGAGCTAGCGGTTGCAGCAAGTTAAAGCGGTGCATTAATCAGAAGAAAGTTTTGCCTTCTTTTGCTAGAGGCACATGTGGAAGAGAGTCTCCTGTGCAATAATTTATTATCAAAGTCACCCTTTAACAGGCTTTGAAAAATTGCCAAAATTTGAATCAGAACATTAAAAGGAAAATGAAACTTTCGAATAAAGGTTCTGCTATCTGCCATGATCTATATAAATTGCAGTTTGAATTTATTTACTATGTGTTTTTGGGGTGCACTTGGGTTTCAGACACTCATGTGTGATTCAGATGTTGCCCCAATTTAACCTATCAAGTACTTAATATTGGATCTGAGCCTGATTTAGAAAATTCAGGTCATTTCTCATGAATACAAAAAACCTGCTCCATTTCGCAAAAATTGTTCACACATGATGCGATCTATGACACTGTCCAATTTGTCCTGAGAATCTCCTATTATTTAAAACCATAGTCCTCCCAAATATCAAATATAAACCAATAGACTTACCCATGACTAGTCACCTTGAACGTGCAAGAATCATATAAAGCCCTTGTGACCAACAAAATCATATACCATAATTTTTTTAAACTAGTTTGAATCTCATCTTTAATTAAGGTTTAATTCTATTTAATCTTCCTCTTTCTTAAATATTAAAAAATGTAAGCCATCACGTGATGTCGCGTGACAAGAGGGTACTAGTGGAATTGAATTTTATTTTTTTGGGGTGACACTTGGCGATTCAGTCATATTACAGATATACTGCATGCCCTCGTGATGATGCTGGGGTTGAAGGATATTATACTCAAATAATTTGACAAGTGCGTCCATTGGGAATCTAGGCACGAGCTAGCTGATAGCAAGGGCACATGAGAGAGAATTCTAGTTGTTAAAAGAGCCATGACGTACGACAGCTTTATGTAAATTTTCATATATATCATCACAGTCTTTAGGTTGTGGATGCCAAACACCAACAAACATAGCCCACATCTTAAGCCTTTATGAATCTTCTTTCGCTCTTTGTATCATTATATAATTAACCTCTAGCCAAATTAAACTAGCTAGGTTACTCCTTAATTTTTTGACACTTGCTTAAAACGCCAACCTCTAAATTAAATAAATGATTGAGGGGGGTGCACAGTGGTAAGGTAGGAAGCAAAATGAGGTTCCATTTAATGCACTAGGAATAAGTAGTAAGTAGTAACTATTTGGTTGGATAGCATATGGGTTTGATTCTGTTGTCGCACACGGATGGGACCTTTCTCAACCGCTTGCTTTTTGGTTTGGGACCTAAAATTCGCACAAGGTTGAGGTTGAGGTTGAGGCCCAGCCAAATTGATTAGTCATTTTCACAGTCACTTCATAGGTGTAACGGTTTGAGTCTTATCGGTTAAGGGTTTTCTTTTCTACGGTTGGAATAGAAAAATATGGAAACAAAGAATTAACGAGAGAGAGCGGGAGAGCAACTGATTTCGTGGAAGAAAAAATGAAAAATAGATAGTGTCATATTCATAAGGGGTTTTGCACCTTCTATATTGTCAATTAATTACTTAATCGGTTAATTCATACTTAATATAAGAAATTAATATTTTCATCTTTGAAATAGATCATTTGTTTTTTTTCATAATCATATTTTTTTCAATGTTTAGACCATTAGGATCGGTTGGGATTTGGGTAGTTTAACGTGAGAGTCTAGGTTCAAACCTCATTACTTTTCTTATACACTGAAAAAAAAATCAATGTTAGTTACGTGTTTTTTTATCTTTCATATCAAATTAAATTAGTATTTTTAATTAGTTATTTAATTAAAAACTATTTTATTTTTAAAAATTTTAAATAATATTAATTATAGTAAATATTTTTAAAATCATTGATCAAACAATCTTCCATCAATTAAATGAATTTTTAAAAATTTGAAAATTAAATTTCTTTTAATATATTTATTTTATATGTTAATTTGTTTATTATCATTAAGATAACTTTTATTTATTAAAAAATCTACCAAAGGGTTGTGGCTCAGTTGGCAACGCAGACTGAGATTGTGGGAAACTCTCCCGGGTTCGATCCCCACTAAACACATTCTTTGGGAGGGGTGGAGAACATTAATTGTAATTAAGCCCCAAATAGGATTGCCCATAGTAATAGGGGATACCTATGATTTACACAAAAAAAAATCTTCTTTAAATATAAAAAAAATCTTCTTTAAATATTTTAAAGTTATTTCTCTTATGAGTCAGGATCCGTTGACACCAGGTGTCAAACTTCAAGACTTACACCAATTAATAACTTTTTGTAGAATGTGAAATTGATCAATCCAACCGTTGAATCATATTATATTACCTTCATGATCATGTATATCAAATTTCAGATAATTTGGACATTCGTAGTATGTTATCTAATAGTGTGTTTTTTACTTATATTTTAAAAACATATTATACGTTAAATAATTAATTTGAAGAAAGCATCGATTAGTTTTCGATTTTTATGAAATTTTATAACCTTGATCTACTTTATAAGAACTTTCATCTTCTTTAAATAAAAAAAATCTTCTTTAAATATTTTAAAGTTATTTCTTATGAGTCAGGATCCGTTGACACCATGTGTCAAACTTCAAGACTTACACCAATTAATAACTTTTTGTATAATGTGAAATTGACTAATTCAACCGTTGGATTGAAAGTTCTTTAATAGATCAAGGTTATAAAATTTCATAAAATCGAAAACTAATCGATGCTTCTTCAAATTAATTTATTTTAACGTATAATATGTTTTAAAATATAAGTAAAAACACAACTATTAGATAACATACCTACGAATGTCCAAATTATCTGAAATTTGATATACATGATCATGAAGGTAATATAATATGATTCAACGGTTGGATTGATCAATTTCACATTCTACAAAAAGTTATTAATTGGTGTAAGTCTTGAAGTTTGACACCTGGTGTCAACGGATCCTGACTCATTTCTTATATTTTATATGTATTTAAAAGTATCGAATACGTATTAATAATTAATTATTATCACATATTAGTTTATTTTATTTTTTAAAAAATAATAAAATTATTAAGAAACGCTTTTTGGATGAATTTTTGCGCGTAAAATAAATAATCCCTTCACGTACATCTTGTTTACACTGTCCCTTTTTTTTGTACAAAAACCAATTATATTATATGTACATACTTATATTATATATAGTTGTGTTCGGATAACCAATAACACAACCAGAGAAAGTAAAATCATTTGGATCTTAAAGAAGAAAAGAAAATTCAGGAGATTTGTTCAAAAAGTGTGTGAAAAAGGGAGAGCCAAAAATTTTAAACTATACTATTATTGTACTCTTCAACAATAAACGTACAGCAAATTAATTATATATATGAAACGAGAAAGAATAATATTGTGGTGTCTATATACGTATCATTCTATTACGTTTTGAAAGAGAAATTATTTTATATAGGGAGACATATCATGTGTTAATGTGGTATCCTTTTCCATCTAAAGGTCGCAAACACCTTTTGCTTTTGTTGTTTTTCGATACTTTAATTTTATATTTATATATATTGTGAATACCTTTTCAAAATTTTGTAATCCCATATTTCACGAAGAAAAGTGTATATTATGAGTATGTTTGGGTGGAACTTATGTAGAACCACTCCTAGGTGGGAAAAAAAATAGAATGAATTAAAAGGTTAAATGCATTTAACTTCTCCATAAGTTAAAATTAGTCTTTGTAGACCACCTACTCCAAAAGCTCTCTCATTTAACTTCTACAAAAGTAACTAATTTTAACTTATGGAGAAATTAAATGCATTTGATCTCTTTGATTCATGTTATTTTTTTTACCTAGAAGTACTTCTGTCGAAGTTCCACCTAAACAGACGGATAGAGAACAAGTCCATTGATGAAACTTAAATTGGTAAACTTGTAGTAGCATTCATGTTCTCCTTTAGTTCAAATAATAGCATTGCTTATTAATTAAATGACGCGAGGATCAGGATTGTACGCTCTTGTTTCCCGGTGTTTGTGAAAAAACGACAAAATGCTTCCACCCTAAAGATCATATTTATATATCTATTTTTATACTCACACATATATGGTCATCATTATACTAATTAAGCCAAATAATTAAACTTTGGAATCCTAAAGAAGATGAGAGTTAGATATCCACGATTAAATCCATGCATGTCTAACAGCAGCATGAGTTGGTGATTATTCAATTTAAACATAATTGTGACAAAAGCATTTCATAATAATCGAAATTAATATGAGAATTAATTAATATTGCAAGAATAGGTGTAATTATATGTATATTTGTATGAGAGAGAGAGGTGTGGGATAAACGTCTGTGGAGGCCTTTCATGAGGAATTAATCAACACACATAATGCCATATGTTTGTGCAACTGTCTTGATAAGGAGAGGAATTTGAGAGATGAAACAAAATTTGTAGATTTGTGTGATGGAGAGTAGACCATTTTTCTTAATCAATCAGTTGATTTTGGTGAGATGTATCGAAGCTTTGATCAAACGCCAAGTACTAATTCTTATGGTTTTGTTTTCTTCAAATGCGTTTTCGTGTTTCTTTAATTTGTAAGGTTTGGCGTCATCCTCTCTTAGTTGCATACCTCACAACAACCACACTGCATGCGCGCAGCCTAAGTCTTCAGATGAAATGGTTGATAATTGAAGCTAACAAAAATAGTTCATTTGTCACTGTGCCAAATTGGCAATACAATTAATTATTACTCATAGATTATAGATTTTGGACCTAAGCCTAAACCCAACCCCAAAAACCTAACGAAACACTGGAGATTGACACCTCAGGGAAGACAACCTCCACAGTTACAATGCAGTCCATCACACCTTCATCACCATACTATCTTGGAGCATCAGATAATCCAGGAACTCCACTGATCACAATGTCTCTAACAGGAGATAATTATCGCAATTGGGCACGTTCTATGAGAACGACATTGCGTGCAAAGACTAAACTTGGATTCATTGATAGTATCAGAGTCTATCCTAGATGATCCGTTGTTATTGGGTCACCACCCGTATAGATGTCCACGCTCCACATGCCAGCCCTAGGCGTGAGGGGTGTGTTAGAGTCTCACATTGTCTAGAGATAAGGTCAATTAAAAGTATATAAGCTTTGGGCAGTCCCTACTCTACCAGCTAGCTTTTGGGTTGAGTTGGGCTCAGGTCCAAAATCTATGAATTACTATTATTAATTTTAATTTCAAGTATCTCATGTCATTTGGACATGAGAATATCCCTGATTATGAAACCATGTTTCATAATTTAAATCCATTATGGAACAAGTGATAATTACAGGCAATTCGGTTTAATGGGAAAATATTTTTATTTCTATTTTTTAATTTTTAATTATAAAAATTCCACTTTGTTATTTTTTCCATATTGTTTCATATTTTTAAAGAGTACACGAAATACTAAAAATAATATGAATTTATTTTCACTGTTTCATATACAAAACTTTGAATACATAAAATAGAATAAAAATATGGTGATATTTTTGTAATTAAAATTAAAATAAAAAATAAGAAATATTTTTAAACCAATATTCACGTTTTATTTCAAATTTATTTCTTGAATTATATATTGTTCAACAAAACAAAAATTAAATATGCATTTTTCATTATATAACATATTAAATAATAAATCAATTTGACATGATAACACTAAAAATCACTAATTAGCATGGTAAAGTTAGTGTTGGCCGCGACGTTGATGCAACTTTGCATCGGTCTATAAAAAACTTGCTAAACTCTTCCACTTGGACCAATACATAGTGGAAGGGGCTCGGGTCCCTTAAGCATGTGATTTTAGGTTCGATCCTTATGTCCATGTGTATGAAAAAATACTGTTGGGAGGGGTCCCCACTTTGCACCTGATAGTACCCCGAGAGATTAGTCTCTTATCTACCAGTGGGAGTAGGGATGTCAACGGGGCGGGGCGGGCACGGATAGTAGCTACCCGCTACCCGCCCCCGCGGGCAATAATGAAACTCGTGCCCGCCCCATGCCCGCCGCGGGTACCCGTTTAACGAGTTTTTAACGGGTATCTAATACCCGCGGATACACATGGGTATCCATGGGTACTTATTAAAAATGAAAAAAAAAAATTCAGAAAACTTAAAAAAAATTGAAGATGATGAATAATCCATGGAATTTAAAAAAAAATAAATTCAATACATTCACCGAAAGACAAACTTAAAAATAAATTAGTACATTTAGTCCCCAAATGTCTAAATAACAACAACTACATAACATTTTAATCCAAATAATGTTCAAACAACATTAAATATATCATTTTCTTCAGTCATTTTCCTTAACCATCTGGATTGGTAATCTCTAACAACACTCTTCTCACTTGGTTCTTACAAAACAAAAAATAAGAATGATAAGAATTCAAACACCCATTTTTTTTATGAAATTTGAAATGAAAGCTTAAAAAAGTTCACTAACATTGTCAGCATCAAGATCTGCTAATATTGAATTACAAAATTCAATGTATTCTAGCTTTGAAGTTGAAGAACCTGGAATATGAAAAGAGAAACAAGTTTATTTAAAATATTGAATACTAAATGAATGAATATAGACTATAAATTAAAAATAATAAACTTTGTTACCTTTCACATCATTCCATATCCAACCTTGGAGACACATCATTGCCTCTATAGTATCTGCACGCAATCTACTACGATAGGGAGTGACAAATCGACCACTAGTGCTAAATGAAGACTCTGATGCAACAGTGGAGAGGAATTGCTAGGAAATCTCTTGCAACCATTTGCAATGTTGGGTATTTTAACCCATTTACCTTCCACCAATTTAAGATGTCAAATTCTTCTCCTTTATCGGGCAATGCATCCTCCTCTAAATAAAAGTCTAGCTCTGACTTAGAAGTAACCTTGGATTTATTCCTTTTATCCATATGCTTTTGTTGGCTTCCTAGGCAAGTATACCTATTAGTCAACTGTAGTAATATGAAAATAATTTCAGAGTGTCGATCCCACGAGGAGTTGGTAGTTCAAAATTTCACTAATTCAAAAAGTGAATATATACAAAAGAGAATATTTTGTTTCATGATTGATATGATAACTAAACACAATTCTAGTAAGCAATAATAAAGAGTAAAGTTGGTTTGAAATATCAGTGGGAAAAACTGGGATTGAATTTCATCTATCTCCCTCGTCTATATTCTGGTTGTATATCAATATATAGCCTTTGTAACTATCGATATAGATGTGTACACCAAAGTCATTTATATGATTCCTCAATTATAAAATTCATAAGATTAATCTCTTGAATATTGATTCCTCATATATTCAATAGATTATCCAGCATTAAGTTCAAGTATCAAAGCATTCAATATATCAAAATCTATTCCTAGTATAACGATATATCGACTATTTTCGTTCAGATCGGATTTTCAGAAATACTTTCCAGTTAAATCCAAAAATCTAAATCTAGAATCTATTGATCAGTTAGAATCAAGAACATATAAACAGAACGAAAATAACAATATCGATAGAAACGAAATTACTATATAAAATATAACCAGAATATATCCGAGTTCGAGTCGATTTACATTCAATCCCAAAGAGGAGATTAGCCACTCATGGTGACTTTACAATCCATAAAGATGAATAAGAAGATGAAGAAATCAAGTTTCGCAGCCTCCGTTCTTCTTTCGAACCTTCGTTCTAATTTTAGAATTCACGAACTTACGATAACTCCTCCTCTGTATCTATTCTTTTCTTTAATTAATGAAATTCCGCTCAGGCTTAGCTTGAGCGTAGCCTGAGCGAGAGAATGCTTCACTTTGAAGAAACGTATTCTCGCTCATTCTCAGCTTGGGCGCAGCCTGAGCGAAAATAGCATAAACAAGCACAAAATTCCTTTCCTCGCTCAGCTTGAGCTTAAGCTCAGCTCGAGCGAGAAAGTCAACTTTTCTTCTTTTCCCTTTTATGCTTCAGTTTGCATGTTCTTTTTCTTTCCTTTTTCTTCTCTTGTCTTTCAATTCCTGAAATTTATATAAAACTGGGATCAAATGGCTTCCTTCTCATAACATCTCGGAATCAACATCTAAATTCAAAATATCCTTAGATTGGGTGAGTTGACCATCAAAATTAGAACCTTTATGTAGATAAGTGCCCACATATACTACAATATTTCTCTTAAATTAGGCACTTATCAACTCCCCCCAACCTAGAATCTTGCTTGTCCTCAAGCAAAGTAAAAAGATTTAATTCAAAATTTCTATAATCCACTTCTGAAACTGGTTATTTAGAAATCATTTTCATGGTTTCTTTCTGGACAACTTTCATGTTCTAAACTGCAGATTCAAAATCAGAAATAAATGGTGACTCCAATATCAAATACAAGCAGGATAGAAGTGCAATAAATCTTCAAGAGAAGCAATTGTAACAATAAACTGATTCTAATCAAGGAAATTCTCTCTTATGTCTCACTGGTAAGTGTTTCTCTCATTTTTCACTGAAATTGAACAAATCAAAATTGCCAGCCATTTTCAATCCAATCACAAACACACAATCAGCATGGATCTTAAGGTCTTTCAATGGTTGTAATGAGGCTAGGCTTCCAAAAATTATGGTTTTTCAGGATAACAAAAACACAGCTTTGGAAAAGAGAGCATGGCTACATTTTAAGTCTATTTTCACTTCTACTCTCAATTGATTACCTCATGTTGGCTTTCAATACCTCACTACAGCATGTTTCTTTTTTTTTTTAACAATGCTAAGGAGTGAATTATATTACTCAGCCATTTTCTTTCCAGGTACAATTCCACCAACCAATTCCCATTAAAATTGAATAAAATGCACCTATGCTCTCTATCCCTAAGTGTGCAGAGGGAAAGGATAAGAATTCAAGTTAAGGTTAAGGTGCATAATTTTCAAAAACAATCAGGCTCTAATGGGTTATCAACAAAGGATATTATTTACAGGTTGGCTATTTGGCAATGAGTTATTTAAATTCAACAAAATAAATATGCCTTAATCATTTCCATGCTTCTTATGTGCAATAACTGAAACAAAAATTCAAGCAATATCAACTAACAATAATAGTGAAAACTCTCAATCTGTTTTAGGTTCACACACTCACCTTGGCTTCTGGCTTATTTCCTTGATTATATCACCTATTGTTGCAATTGATTGTCTCGATTAATTATCATGCACTAATATTCTAATCCTATTTGATTATGAATTCAACCACACATATTTTTTTTTTAATTCATTCAGTTGTTCTAGACTTAGAACACTTATTGAAACTTGATTTCTTTTCAACCAGTTTTTTTTTTCCAAGAAATTTTTTTCTTTTAGTTCCCAAAAAGTTTGACATATCTATATACTATTTACAAGAACAAAGTTACTATAAGAGTAAACAGAAAGAAAGAAAAAAAAACTAATAATAATAATAATAAAACCAGTTTTTGTCCAAAATGAGATACTGCCACTCCCTTCATATGAATCTATCAATGTCCTGCTCAAAATCTTCATCATTCTCATCTCCCATAGTAGCATCAGCAACTCTAGCAAAATTAGCAATTCCAACATCAGCATTAACATCAGCATTTGCTGCTCCACTTCCCCCCGGAAGATCGGGCCTGTCCCCAGGCCATGATATATAAGTAGTGAATTGCTCAGGGGACATCCAAGGGTTATATTGACCATTAGGTACTCCACCATAAAGCCCCCGATGGATGTGCATTATACCTCGGTGGTTGGAGCTTTGCTGCATCTGCAAATGATCCATATTGGAAGAAAGATGTTCTATAGTCAGCTGCATGTTGGACATAGAAGAATTCATTCTTCTAAGTTCTTCCAAAATCAGAGTTTGCATTCCATGTGGCTGTTGTTGGGCTTGTTCTCCTTGGGCAGGTGATTGTGGTTGTTGCTCTTGTTGTGGTTGATCCCGCTCCTCAGGTGGAATACAATAGTGCTCAATAACCTTCTGTTGATGGGCTGTCTGATTTGAGCAGTGGGATTAACTGCTACTCCTTGGTATTTGCATAGGGCGGTGATAAAGGAAGGAAATCCCAGGCTGACTTTTGATTTGTCACTATGCTTTTCAGCTGAAGCATAAACAAATAAATGTATTCTCTCAGATATAATAGTAGCCACATCAATGTCTATGGTGTTGATGATGCAATAAATAAGATGAGCAGTCTCCATTGTGATGTCAGATACATGATTTGTTGGCTTGACATTAGCCAATAAGAAAGCCATCCAAATCTGACATAGAGTCCGCATATCCTTTCTCTTGATCCTCATTGCTTCACCATAATCATTAGTTTCATAGGTGCGTCCCGGGAGACATAGTCTTTGAGCAGTCCTGTCATCATTGAAAGATCCTGTCTTCCTCATTTGATTATATCTACATCTGTGGTCTTCAGCTAGTTCAAATGGATTGCTCAAGAATTCATTAATGGTGTGTCTATCATAAGCAACCCACCTACTCCTCACTAAAGACCTTTTGTCAGGTGGCCCGGACTCCACAGTAGTGGCATTGGCATAGAATTCTCTCACTATTTCGGGATCATACAATGGATCAGGTTCAGCCAGTCTTCTCCACTGTCTTCTTGTAATTTCAGAGTTGAATTCCTCAAATTGTCCTGGCTGCAAGTCCACTTTCCTCTCCTCGATGAATTTACTACTGCTTTTGATGAATTCATATTTTGCCTTTGCCTTGGCATCTCTGAATTTTGATGAGTTAAGAGGTGGTTCAGGTGGGGAATCCTGTGTTCTGGCTCTCTTGCCTTTGTTTAGCTTTGTTGGATTAAGGCCAGCACTCATTTTAGTGCGAACCATCAAGTCCACAAGCTATCATTTCTGGGTTTGTTGTGCTTATTTCCCATAATTCAACACCTTTAGCATGAATATCAAGACATTAGCTTAGCAAAGGAACCAAGATAGACATTTAAAGGCATAGATAAAGCACGGGGTTGCCAACATTTAAGCACAAGGAATTCAATCATGTACATGAAATGTGTGTTGAGATTCCATTTTCAAGCAAGTTTTAACCAAGCTTCCACACTTATGGTGACATTTTATCAAACACCTAACATGCATAATCTCACTTGTCTCTTCAAAAAGCAATTGGAACATGAATCTCTCACATTTTAACTTCAAACAACATACATCAACCATCCATGTATAAAATCATTCTAATTAGTTTATTATGAGAATGCACAAATTTGGTGACCTAAGGTTCAAAAATGAGAGAGATGGAACGGAAGAAATGATATGAAGTGAGGAATTTCTTACCTTAGACACCTTGTAGAAGAGATTGGAGAAGATTGGGAGTGATTTTGTTGAAAGAAATTTTGGTGAAATGAGTTAGGGACACGGAAGGCTTGCACGCTCGCTGTGAGTTGAAGAAGGGAGAGTGGTTTTAAAAGCTCAACTCCCTGTTTCTGTCTTTTTAAAAACTTAATTTACGAATTCTCGCTCAAGCGGAGCTTAAGCGTGGCTTGAGCGAGAAAAACAGAAACCAATTTTTGAAATTCAGCTTGAGCGCAGCTGAAGCGTGGGTCAAGCGAGAAAAAACAGAGAGCAATTAGTGGAAATTCAGCTCAAGCGCAGTCAAGCGCAGGTTGAGCGAAATTATCAGTATTTTCATGTAAGTTTTCTGATCTTTTCGCTCAAGCTCAGCTCAAGCGCAGCTTGAGCGAAATTTTGTTGACAAAATTTTAACCATTTTTCTTGTTTTGACTCTTATTCTACCAACTTCCATCACTCTTTTCTTTGTCTAATCTTATTCAAATTGACCCAAATCACTTCCTATTTGCTCTAATCAACAATCCCTATGGATGATCTAAGTTTCACATGATTTATACTAAAATTGAGGTCTAAAACTCAATTTTTTCAAAATGACCAAAAACATGATTTCAAAACACTCAACCACCTCAATTTGCATTTCAAACTTGCCTCATGCATAATACATCAAATATGTCTCAAAATGCATACTTATGCATATTTAGCTTTTAAGAGATGGTCAATGCATTAAGTATCACACAAACACACAATTATATACAGAAACACAAATATACACAAAACTGGAATTAAAATGTAAAACAGATTTAACCACTGGGTTGCCTCCCAGGAAGCGCTTGTTTAACGTCACTTAGCTTGACGCCTGTTTCACTATGAGTCCTTCAAAAAGATCACTGTGGCAAGTCTGTTAACCTCACCACCAAGGTATGGCTTCAACCTCTGCCCATTTACCACCCAACTCCTTTTTGATTCAGGATCCTCTAATTCAATTGCCCCATATGATCTGACTTCTTACTCTGAAAGGTCCTGACCACTTTGATTTGAGTTTTCCAGGGAATAACCTCAACCTGGAATTGAACAATAAAACTGATTGCCCTGGGTGGAATTCTCTCTTCAAAATCTTCTTATCATGATATCTCTTCATTTTCTCTTTATAAAGCTTTGATGACTCATAAGCATTGAGCCTTAATTCTTCCAATTCTTGTAATTGAAGCTTTCTTTTCTCACCTGCTGCTTGTGGATCAAAATTGAGAAATTTTAAGGCCCAGTATGCTTTGTGCTCCAATTCTACAGGTAGATGACAGGATTTACCATACACCAATTGAAATGGTGTTAAACCAGTTGGAGCCTTGTATGCAGTCCTGTAGGCCCAGAGTGCTCATCTAACTTCATTGACCAATCTTTCCTTGAAGATGCCACAGTTTTTTCCAGAATGCGTTTAATCTCTCTGTTTGACACCTCTGCTTGCCCATTGGTCTGTGGGTGATATGGTGATGCAACTTTGTGTCTGACACCATAATGTTCCAAACATTTCTGAAGTTGAACATTACAGAAATGTGAACCTCCATCACTGATTAGCACTCTGGAGTACCAAACCTGCAGAAAATATTCTTCTTGAGAAATTTGATCACAGTCTTGGCATCAGCTCTAGGAGATGCTATTGCTTCTACCCATTTTGATACATAATCCACTGCTACCAAAATGTATTCATTGGAAAATGAGGATGGCAGTGGTCCAACAAAGTCAATGCCCCAGCAGTCGAAAACTTCACTTCCAGAATTGTATTAAGAGGCATTTCATGTCTTCGTGAGATTCCACCTGTTCTTTGACAATTATTGCACTGTTGAACAAAATTGTGTGCATCCTTGAACAGAGAGGGCCAATAGAAACCAGATTGGAGGACTTTTGCAGCTGTCCTCTCTCCATTAAAGTGACCCCCATAAGGAGAACTATGGCAATGCCACAAGATACTTTTGATTCCTCATTTGATACACACCTTCTAAGTAATTGATCTGATCCAATTTTGAACAGGTAAGGATCATCCCACACATACTGATGTGCCTCTCTCAGAAATTTTTTTCTTTGGTGCCAACTCAAGTCTTCAGGTATGACACCAGCAGCTTTGAAATTTGCCATGTCAGCAAACCATGGCCTTTCTTGTATAAGCATCAATTTTTCATCAGGAAATTCTTCCTGCACATCTGTCTGATTATTGGTTACTTCTGTATTCACAAGCCTGGACAAATGATCAGCTACATAATTTTCGCTTCCTTTCTTGTCCTTAATTGTTAAATCAAATTCCTGCAACAATAAAATCCATCTGATCAGTCTTGGTTTGGAATCTGATTTATTTAGCAAATATTTAATTGCAGCATGATCAGTATATACAGTAACAGAAGAACCAATCAAGTAAGATCTGAATTTTTCCAAAGCATACACTATAGCTAACAATTCCTTTTCAGTTGTTGCATAATTGATTTGTGTTTCACTAAGGACTTTGCTGGCATAATGTATAGCATGAAAAATTTTATTCTTTCTTTGACCTAAAACTGCTCCTATAGCATAATCACTCGCATCACACATCAATTCAAAATCTAAATTCCAA
This sequence comes from Sesbania bispinosa, assembly GCA_026901365.1. Taxonomy (NCBI): domain Eukaryota; kingdom Viridiplantae; phylum Streptophyta; class Magnoliopsida; order Fabales; family Fabaceae; genus Sesbania; species Sesbania bispinosa. The sequence continues at coordinate 226,514 of QLOH01000925.1, read as the reverse complement.
TCAGGAGCAATTATGACAGGAGCTGAAATCAATTTCTGTTTTAACAAGTCAAAAGCATGCAAGCATTCAGCATCAAATTTAAAAGGTGTATCCTTATTAAGCAGATTGCTAAGTGGCTTGGCAATTTTGGAGAAGTCTTTGATGAATCTTCTATAAAACCCAGCATGGCCTAGAAAACTTCTGATTCCTTTGACATTTGTTGGTGGTGGGAGCTTTTCTATGACTTCCACTTTTGCTTTGTCAACCTCAATGCCTTTAGCAGAGATTTTATGGCCCAGTACCACTCCTTCAGTGACCATGAAGTGGCACTTCTCCCAATTTAGAACCAGATTTGTATCAACACACCGCTTCAGTACGGTATTCAGATTCTCGAGGCAATGATCAAAATTCACCAAACACAGAGAAGTCATCCATGAAAACTTCAATGCATTTTTCTATCAAGTCAGAAAATATTGCAAGCATGCATCTCTGAAAGGTTGCTGGTGCGTTACACAATCCGAAAGGCATTTTCCTGTAAGCAAACACACCAAAAGGACAAGTAAAAGCAGTTTTTTCCTTCTTCTGGATCTACTGCTATCTGATTATAACCTGAATAACCATCCAGAAAACAATAATAAGCTTGTCCAGCTAACCTTTCTAACATTTGATCCATAAAAGGAAGAGGAAAATGATCTTTTCTAGTTGCTTGATTCAATTTTCTATAATCTATACACATTCTCCAACCTGTGACTGTCCTAGTAGGGATTAATTCGTTTTTATCATTATGAATAACAGTCATACCTCCCTTTTTAGGAACTACCTGGACCGGGCTGACCCAGGCACTGTCTGAGATTGGATAAATCATACCTGCATCAAGCAACTTCATTACCTCTTTCTTTACTACCTCTTTCATTGTTGGATTTAACCGCCTCTGAGGTTGTGCTACAGGCTTATAATCTTGCTCCATATGAATTTTATGCATGCAATAGGATGGACTAATTCCCTTGAGATCTGACAAAGTCCAACCTATTGCTCCTTCATTAGCCTTTAGCACTTGGATCAATTTCTTTTCTTCAGAAGCCGTCAGAGTATTGCTTATCACCACTGGTTTATTGCCTCCATCTGCAAGAAAAACATATTTCAAATGAGGGGGTAATACCTTTAACTCCAGCTTCTGACTTTCAGATTTTATCCTGTTGCAATTTTTCTGACTTTAATTCCTTTGGTGCAATCTCCTTGGTTGAATCCAGGTGTTTTAAGAATTCATCAATTTCTTTTCTTCATCTTCATCAAACTCATTGCAAACACCAATCAATGCTTTTTCTAGCGGACTTGCTTTTGACAATTGCTTTCTTGATGCTAGAAAAACTTCATCTAAGACATCCATTCTGAAACACTGCTGTTGTCCCTTGGATGTTGCATAGCTTCAAATACATTAAAGTTAACTTCATCATCTTGTACTCTGACCTTCAATTTACCATCATCAACATCAATTATTACTTTAGCTGTCTTCATAAAGGTCTTCCCAGAATTAGAGGAACCTCAACATCTTCCTCTATATCCATTACCACAAAATCAACTGGGAATACAAATTTGTCAACTTTAACCAAAACATCTTCAGCAACACCATAAGGGTATTTCATGGATCTGTCAGCTAACTGTAATGTCATCCTTGTGGGTCTCACCTCCAGATCACCTATTCTCTTTAACATAGATAAAGGCATCAAATTAATACTGGCTCCCAAGTCAAGCAATGCTTTACCTACTGGCAGTGTTCCAATTGTAACAGGAATAGTGAAACTTCCAGGGTCCTTGGATTTCTGTGGTAAAGATTTCTGAATTATAGCACTACACCCTGCCTCAAGTTCCACTGTTTCTTCAGAAAACCTCCTTTTTTGTTAGGCTCTTTCATGAACTTTGCATATGTTGGCATCTGCTCCATTGCTTCTACAAAAGGAATATTAATTTGCAGTCTTTTAAATATATCCATGAATCTTGCAAACTGCCTTTCCTTGTCTCTTTTTGATGGATTCTGAGGGTAAGGTAGATTCTTCAGTTGAGGCACTTGTCTTTCACACCTTCTCCCTCTTTTTCTCATCACTTTTATTTTCTCCCTCTTTTTCTTTCCTTTTTTCAACTCTCTATTTACAGCCTCACTTTTATTTTGTTCTTCCTCTCCCTCACACTCATTTTTCTCTTCTTCATTCTCTTTTTCCTCCAAACTTCACTTCTTCCTACTAACAGGTTGTCACCAATCCCTACCTACAACTCTTCCACTTCTTGTAGTAATGGATTTACAATGCTCCTTTGGATTGGTTTGTGTGTTGGCTGAGAACTGTCCAGATTGTTGATCTGATAATTGCTTTGCCAACTGTCCAACCTGTGTCTCAAGATTCCTGATTGCAGATTCAGTATTTTTCTGATTTGACATAGAAGTCTGCATGAATTTCTCTAATGTATCCTCCAACCTTGATGTTCTTTCATGCACAGAAGGATAGTGTTGCTGTTGTGTTGGTAAGGGGCTTGTCTATTAGAAGGTCCAGCTTCCTGTCTCCATCCAAAATTCTGATTTTGATTGTTTCTCTTCTCTGCCACCCCTGCGAAAAATTGTTAGCATAATTATTAGGATTGGTAGAGAAATTACCTGGTCTTCCTTGGTTGGCCATATAATTGATTTGTTCCTCCTGTTGGTTTTCTTGATAAGAACAGTGACCATTTGGATGGTCACCTCCACAGAAATCACAAATTAAAGGTTGTACCGGACCAGGACCAGATTGCACTGAATGTAATTGTTGAGGAAGCTTAGACATTTGCTTTGTAAGTGCTTCAATCTGTTGTGTAAGAATTTTGTTCTGAGCCAGAATAGCATCAGTAGTACTCAGATCAAGCACTCCTCTCCTTTGCACTGTACCCCTTTCACGCTGAGCTTGCTGATCAGCAGATGCTAAACCTTCAATGATTCTTGTGGCTTGTTCAGCATCTACTGATAACATAGTTCCTCCAGCTGCTGCATCCAAAATCATTTTTGTATCAGGCAAGAGACCATTGCAAAATGTATTCAGCTGAGTTATGTCTTCAAATCCATGGTTGGGACATCTCCTCAGCAAGGATTTGAATCTTTCCCATGCCTCAAATAAAGATTCATCTGGTCCCTGCTTGAATTGTGAAATGTCTGCCTTAGCCTTGATGTATCTAGAGGGCGGAAAGAATCTATTCAGAAATTTTGCCTCTACTACACTCCAGCTAGTCAAACTCTGATTAGGATGAGATTTAAGCCATTCCTTTGCTTTTCCTGCCAATGAGAAAGGGAACAAACGTAAGTATAACTTTCTAAGTCCTCTTCCTCAAAACCCATTGTTGCAATTAATTCATAAAAGTAGAAAGGTGGGTATATGGATCCTCATGATCCATTCCATGAAACTGATGGGCACTGATTAAGCTCAGGAATGCAGGCTTCATTTCAATTGCTTTTGTTGCAGCTGGTACTACAATGCTTGAAAAATGTCTGGGACCCTGTTGTAAGGCATAATCTCCCAGTGTTCTCCTTGGTGGATCTCTTCTTTCTCCAGCCATGTTTTCTATCCTTTGATTTTCAGGACTTGGTGTGTTGGGAGTATTAGAAGACTCTCCTGTGACTTGTCCTTGTTTCTTTTTCTTTCTTGTGCTTACTTCTGTTCTTACGAGCTGTCTTCTCAATTTCTGGGTCAAATTCTAATTGGTCTTCAGGTACCTGACCTCTCAATAACATAAATCAACACAGCTCAAACAAGGATTAGCACAAGGATGAAATATAAACAAAAACTAACTAAAAAGGTAAAATTATTCACAATACTTAATGAACTAGTAAACTTTGACTGACAAAAAAAAACCAAAAACGATCCCAATCCCGTACACCCTGCCGGTCCTCCCCGGCAACGCGCCAAAACTTGTTGGCTTCCTAGGCAAGTATACCTATTAGTCAACTGTAGTAATATGAAAATAATTTCAGAGTGTCGATCCCACGAGGAGTTGGTAGTTCAAAATTTCACTAATTCAAAAAGTGAATATATACAAAAGAGAATATTTTGTTTCATGATTGATATGATAACTAAACACAATTCTAGTAAGCAATAATAAAAGTAAAGTTGGTTTGAAATATCAGTGGGAAAAACTGGGATTGAATTTCATCTATCTCCCTCGTCTATATTCTGGTTGTATATCATATATAGCCTTTGTAACTATCGATATAGATGCGTACACCAAAGTCATTTATATTGATTCCTCAATTATAAATTCATAAGATTAATCTCTTGAATATTGATTCCTCATATATTCAATAGATTATCCAGCATTAAGTTCAAGTATCAAAGCATTCAATAATCAAAATCTATTCCTAGTATAACGATATATCGACTATTTTCGTTCAGATCGGATTTTCAGAAATACTTTCCAGTTAAATCCAAAATCTAAATCTAGAATCTATTGATCAGTTAGAATCAAGAACATATAAACAGAACGAAAATAACAATATCGATAGAAACGAAATTACTATATAAAAATATAACCAGAATATATCCGAGTTCGAGTCGATTTACATTCAATCCCAAAGAGGAGATTAGCCACTCATGGTGACTTTACAATCCATAAAGATGAATAAGAAGATGAAGAAATCAAGTTTCGCAGCCTCCGTTCTTCTTTCGAACCTTCGTTCTAATTTTAGAATTCACGAACTTACGATAACTCCTCCTCTGTATCTATTCTTTTCTTTAATTAATGAATTCCGCTCAGGCTTAGCTTGAGCATAGCCTGAGCGAGAGAATGCTTCACTTTGAAGAAACGTATTCTCGCTCATTCTCAGCTTGGGCGCAGCCTGAGCGAAAATAGCATAAACAAGCACAAAATTCCTTTCCTCGCTCAGCTTGAGCTTAAGCTCAGCTCGAGCGAGAAAGTCAACTTTTCTTCATTTTCCCTTTTATGCTTCAGTTTGCATGTTCTTTTTCTTTCCTTTTTCTTCTCTTGTCTTTCAATTCCTGAAATTTATATAAAACTGGGATCAAATGGCTTCCTTCTCATAACATCTCGGAATCAACATCTAAATTCAAAATATCCTTAGATTGGGTGAGTTGACCATCAAATTAGAACCTTTATGTAGATAAGTGCCCACATATACTACAATATTTCTCTTAAATTAGGCACTTATCAGCTTTGCAAAATCTGACCTCCACTCTTCATTCATTGTATCAACACCAACATTTTCCACAGTTGGGTTAACAGATGGAGTGGAAGAAATAGTTTTCCTTACCCTTGACTCTTGTATCATACTCTTTCACCTCTCTTGGCAAATAGCTTTCACCCGTTCAATTTCATGATCAGATTGCTCTCCATAAATGAGAGGAAAGAAATAATCCAACAAGTGAATCTTATACCTAGGATCTAACACGGTGCCTATAGCCTCACCTCATTGATCAGACCCCAATATTTGTCAAATTTGGCAATCATGCATGAAGCCATTTTATGAATAACAGGACTAGGAGAATCAATCCACTCGCGCAAAGCCAATTTAATCGCACATATTTTTGGAAAATACACATTTGAAGTTGGATATGAGGTACCAGAAAATAACTTTGTCACATTATAAAATTTTTCCAACTTTTGACAAATTTTACTTGCCATCTCCCACTCATTTTCACTAGGCAAGGTTTTATATCGACTCTCCCGTTGTGACAATCGAACAAAAACATCCTTGTATTGTATAGCAACATTAAGCATCAAATACGTAGAATTCCACCTAGTTTTTGCAATCAAGAACAAGCTTTTTACCATACCAATGTTCACTTGCCCACATGTCTCTTTGAATTTCTCTTCCCTTTTAGGTGTGGCTATCCAAAAATTAACACTATCCCTAACCTTTTCTATAGCATCGGCAATTAAGGACAAACCATTCTTCACAATCAGATTTAATATATGAGCACAACAACGCATGTGAAACAATTGACCACCCAAAATAAGTGACCTAGGCAAAAACTTATCTACAAGCAGCTCAATCATAGCATCATTGGTGGTGCAATTATCAACAGTCAATGTGGACAACTTTCTATCTAAATTCCAATCCAACAAGCATTGAATCAAGACATTAGCAAGAACTTCACTTGTATGGGGAGCAGGCACATAAATGAACCTAACAATCATGTAAAATATTCAATAACACGGTCACTAAATATATAACATGAAGAATAAGAATTGTCACAACCAATGTGAATATAGGGAAGTTACCCGACAAGTCGACTTTGTAGGGTCCATGAGTCATCAATGAAGTGAGATGTGACTGTCATATAGCCTAAATTTTGATTGCTAGAAGTCCACATATCAGTGGTGATTGCAATCCGACTTTGATTCCTTGACAATAGCTTCATTGTATTCTCCCTCTCTTCATTATAGATCTTCATGATGTCACTCCTGATAGTGTTACGAGTAACTCCTTTAAATAAAGGTGCAACAATTGATAGAAATTCTTTGAAGAACTTGTGCTCAACCATGGCCATCGGGTACTCATGTGCAACAATCATCTTTGCAAGTGCACTCCTTGCCAACTCTTGATTAAATGCAAAACAACCAACAAGATTTGTTTCACTGCCTTTTTCTCGATTTTGAGAAATGCTTGCCTCATATCTCGAGTTGTTCGAAGCTTGCAAGTCTTGAAGTGGTTTCTCAAGTGTGTTGTTCCTTGCTTTGCTTCACCCAAAAGTTTTGAGCCACAATAATTGCAAATAGCTTTCCATTTATCATCTATTTTTTGCCTCTTAAAATGATTCCAAACATCTGAAGTTTGTTTTCTCCGATTAAGCTCCATTTCATTTGGCATTAAGCTTTGAGACTCATTTGGATTAGCAGTTAACTCAATATTCATAGAGATGTCTTGGGATCCACCCACATTTGATTCACCCACATTTGATTCATCCATATTGGGTGTTGGAACTTGCTCTTTCTCATCACTCATAGGGATAGGAGTAGTGTCTTGCTCATGAGACATCCTTCAATTAAATTTGAAACCATATATAAATATGAAAGAGGCAAAAGCTAAACAAAATATAAACATAAAACAGAAAAATATTGCAATTTGTTTTGATATTAAGGAACTAAAATATGAAAGAAAATCACTTGTTTTAATTAGGAACACAGGGACCTAGCAGATAAGCTGTGGAGAAAAATCACGTGTGTGCTTATGACAACACCAGAGTTCCCAGGAATCTACTAACAGAATTATTTCCCAAATCATAGACCAGAAAGCATACGGACACTAGTAGGAATTAGAAAATATAAGCACATGAATAAATACCAGAGTATATTCTTGCTCCAATACCAAATAAAATTGTTGAATAGCAGCAGGAAATAAGCCAATGGAGACAAACCAATGAAAAAGAAGTATAATTCCAAAAACAGGAGCAGCCATACAAAGACATCCACCACGGAAAATCATCAGGTACTCTATTAGCACAAGAAAATTACACGAGCAAAAGATTTATTGGCAGCTGTATATATAGAACCACTAGAAATTCTACGATAAAAAAAAACAAGTCCTATAATAGGGTTCAAATGCAGGGTGTTATAAAAATATACACTAAGCTTGTGATACGTATTAAGATTAGTCACATACTCAAAGAGCAAACGGTGTTTTGATATTAAACAACATATTTTGTATCAGAATCAACTAATGGATTTTGCTGAAGGGGAATGATGTTTTCATTAGGGAAATCATGATTATCCACAAGCCAAATCTGGTCTTGAGGAAAGGGGAGGAACAACGAACATACCTGAAAGTAGCAGACGAAGCAGAGGCAAAGGCAGAAGCAGACGCGGTGGCCGGAGACGCAGGCAGCCGCGGAGCTGAGGACGAACGGGGATGAACGGGCTGAGGACGTCAACAACGAGAGGACGAACGGAGAGGCGACGCGCGGGGAGGATGAACGGAGGACGACAGACACGGCAAAGGTAGAACGGAGCAAACGCGCACGCAACACAGCCACAGTAGATGAGCAGATAGCAGAAGGAACGACTAGGTTAGATGTTTTAGGTTTAGAGAATTTCAACATAATTTTTGTATATATACTTATATTAAGGATATTCATGTAATTTCACATATACGGGTACCACTAAACCCGCCCCCGCCCGTTTATACGCGGGTTTTAGAAATACTCATTTAGAGCAACCCACGGGTACCCAATTAAGTACCCGAATCCGACCCGCAAAGGGTTTTACCCGCGGGCGCGGGTTATTTTGACATCCCTAAGTGGGAGGATAATCGGGAAACAAAAAAAAAGGTGGGGGGTGTGACATTGGTTGCACTGGCTTTGACCAGCGCTACATAATTTGAGTCATTGATCAAGCTGATGCTAAGTTTAAGACATTAATTCCTCAATTAGCTAGCCTCACTCCCATCAGCAAATTAAATTAACCCGGTATCTAATCCATCAATTTCCTCCACTTAAAACCCTCATCTCAATCTCTCTAATCCTTCTCCTAAATCTCTCTTCTCCATCCTCTTTGTATGTGTTTGGATTAGCGTTTGTAAATTGAGTTGTCTAAACATGAGTTTGAATTAACGTGATTTTGATAAGTAAGTTTAAATCATAGTTATCAAGACCGGACTGGACCGGCCGGTTCAACCGATCCGACCAGGAACCGGTCTGGTGTCCGGTCCATAAACCCTGAGAACTGGCTGGTTTCAGAACCGGTGGGAACCGGTCAAGAACCGATCACGAATCGTGTGAAAACGGTAAAGAACCGGTTCCAGAAAACCGGTTGAACCGACCATTTTCAAAAAAATCGCTTTTTTTTATTTTATTTAATCTAAAATATTTTTAAGATAAATAAAAATAATTTTTTAAGAATTACACATAAATATTTATTATTAGTCAATTATTATGAATTTTTTATCATATAACACATATAATAAAGTCTTTATATTAATTTATAATCTTAATATCTTGATTTCTTATGATTTTATCTTTTTTATTACTTAAAAAATATTATATAATATTAAAAAAATATTTAATTATACCGGTTCGACCACGGTTGAACCACTGAACCGTGAACCAGTACCTTCACCGGTTCAATTACCGGTCCGATTTTAAAAATATTGGTTTAAATTAACGTGATTTTTTGGATAATAGACATCGGAAAAAATGATTTTATCTGAGAATGTTGTTTGGATACCTTTTCTCATAATTACTTTTAAAATGTATATTTACCATAATGGACTTTAATGTTCACGAACAATTATTATATGGATGTATATTATAAATAACTATATAATGTTTATAAAGGATTGTATATTTTTGTTAGTATATATATATATGAACAATATTTTTCACTTTCGAAATAAAATGCATATAACCCTGTTAAAAACATTATAAATTAGATGATGAAATAAATAACAAAAATATAAATAAGCATATCCATCAATATGTAGTATCTTAATAAAATTACAAATAAGAATGTAATATACCAATTATGCAGAGTTGGTAGCGTGCAGTATCATAATGTAATATACCAATTTATGCAAATGAAAGCATCATAAATGATAATTAATGAAAAGTTGTCGGTTTGGTGAGTAGAGATTTGGTGAGCACCTCCATCTAGCGGATTGTGTAGTACCATGCAAAATACATGGGTGGAATTTGCACTTAACAAGAGTGGGAAAATCAAATAAATGAACGAAAAGCAAAACGGTAAAAATGAAATAAATGAGCACCCAAAACTCATAATCACGTATTGGAAGATCCATAAGCTAGCCAGGACCGTGTTAAAAAAAAACCACGTACTTAGCTTGAATCATTTCTGAAATGTAAACCAAACATCTTAGTCAAATCTTTTTTCACATTTGACCTTTAGAAGTGGTTTGTGAGTTGCCAACTCATTTCCAAACACACACTTTGTATATCTTGTTAGTCTACCCAATCCATCAATTCTTCCGCCCCATCTTAGTGCTCGATCCTCTCAATATAGGCCAGATTCTTCACTCGAATGGAACAGCTTTAGAATAACTCTTAAATGGATTTCAAATTACTCAACTTTTATTATATTTTAAATTTTATTTCAACTTAAAATATTATTTGATCTCATATTTGACCACAGAATTGCTTATAAAATCCAATTGCCATTTATGTAACTCAATCCTTAAATTTAATAACTCATTGTTTTCTCTCTGCAATAGCGGGTGGGGCTATTAATTGAGTTCTTAATTTTAAGAACTCAACTAGAATCTCCCTTTGAAGATGGTATTAAGTATTAACCATTAGATAAGATGGCACTCCAAGTTCAACAAGACCTTCCATCCCTTAATTCACACATATTGGGTGTAGCTGTCTCCCTATTTATGTCTCCCTATTTATAATTTTGTAATTATATCATTTAAGACTTTCACCTATTCATACATATTATTAATCACTGCATTAGCACTTATTAGGATTTACTCTCTTATTCCAAACTTTGGATATTTTAAAATTTTCTTTTCTTTCAAAGCTTTTGATATTTTAAAAAGTCTAAGACTTGATCAATTTATTTTTCAATTAAACCCTCATTTAATACTTACTGCCTTATATTCTAAAACTTTTATTAATGTTTAAAGTCATAATATAAATTAAAATCCTTTAATGATGTAAATATTATTATAATTTGACTGAATATTCTCTCAATGAAAAGTGATAAGTTACGTTAGAGACATGATTGTAATTATTTACACTAATTTGTGTTTGATCAGTTGACATAATATTGTTATAATTGATCAACCAGTGGTCCCAAATTTAAATTAATCCTGAGTATGCAGGTACATTAAATATTAAATGAGTAAGTAAATGGAAAAATTGATCAAGTATTGAATTTCTAAATAATATAAAAAAATTGAACAAAATACACAAAACATCAAAAGTTATAGCATGGAGAAAATGTATGGATATCTTTAATGATATCATCTAAGTACAAGTTGGATGAAATTTAATTTCCTTAATTTAAGCAATTTCTAACGAGACTTAATTTCAAAGTTATTATAACCACTTTGAAATTATAACCTTATGTAAACATTTAGCCAACCTAAACAAGTCTATTATGTGATAATTTACTATCATAAGCAAGCTTGAGAGAGCTTATCCTATCCCATCATTGCAAAAACTTATGTAGGTTAATACGATGTACTTAAGTATCATAGAATGATTAAATTAATAAAAAAAACGACATTGATAGACGATCACTTGACACCTATATATATGGGAGGCATATATGTACAAAACAAAATTATAGACTAATGGGATAAACTCTGCAACCGTTCCTGTCTTCTTTTAAAGAAATTAAAATTAGCAAATATTTCATGAATTACATATGCATTTTAAATTTCATGAATTACATATGCATTTTAAATTTAAATAAAAAATTTTAAATATAATTAAGTTTAAGAAAAATTATCTATGAAAACTATTAGCAATTATAATGGAAGTATATATATATATATATATATATATATAAACCCACAAACATATACATATATATAATTAGTCATAAAGGTTCTTACAAATATAATATTAACATTATAAAGAATAAATGCATCCAAAAGAATTTACATTAAAAATTATAAAGTGAGAATGATATATGACATTCTTTTTAGAGTAGAGTACATTAAGAGATTCAACTACTTTTAAAAATATCACATGGTGAAGTCAAGAAGTGAGGTTAAGGGTCAATATTATAAATTTTTCTAATTAATCATCCCACCCAAAATACAATTTTTTATTATATGTATAATTATACCTATAATATTATATTATAATAAAAAATTTAAAATTAAATAAAATATATAACAAATTAAGATAAACACTCATAGTTTTTTTTTATATATATATATATAGTATAGTATGTAATATAAAATTTTTGTGAATTATTTTAATTATTATTTTATTTTACAATTTTTAATTATTTCTCTGTTTACTTTAATTTATTTAATCAAATGCTTTATCACTAAAACTAATAAAAACTTAAAATTTATAAAATGAACTAAAATTATAATTACCTGATATTATACTTTTGTCTAGAAAATAAAAATAGATTTGTATAAATATATTTTTATCATTTTATATTAATTATTCACTTAAATCAAACACTTATAATTCAATAAATTAACTTATCATTTTTCAATTAATTTATCAGCTAATTTTATCAAATGTGGCTTATGTCTCATTCTAACTAAGTTTATTTTATACAATTTTATTCAATATATATAATATATAAATTTACACAAGACCACAACAATATAAATACACACACATATATGTGTGTATATAATTTAATTAAAAAAACAAAAATTGAGGTCCTAAGGGCGCTTCACCCATGAAAAATATGCTTCAATTATATATATAAAAACCATAAAGATAAGTTTAAAAATATAAACATCTCATATTTTAGGAGAAACTGAAAAGGTTAATAAAAAGTGGAGAAAAATAAGAAATGATAATATAGAAGGAATTTTTTAAATAATTAATTGAAGGGTTAATATGTTTTTAGTCCCTGAAATATAGTCAAGATTTGGTTTTAGTCCCTATAATTTAAAACCAGTGGTTTTGGTCCTTCAAAAATTGAAAATACGTCAATTTAGTCATTTTGCATGGTTTAGCTACAGATTTTTGCTACGGATTAGCTACGAAAATTCATCAATAAGGACTAAAAATAGGTATTTTCACTTTTTGAGGGACCAATTCCACTGGTTTTAAATTACATGGACTAAAATCAAATCTCGACTATATTTGAGGGACTAAAACATATTTAACCCTTAATTAAAAGTAAAATATAATTGAAATTTGAAAAATAAAAAATATATATAATTAGTTTGACAAAACATAGAAATTTAGAATAGAGATACTTTTCCGACCAAAAAAAAAGAATAGAGATACTTTAGTTCGGGACAATAATTGAGCTTCCAACTTTAGGGGGAAAATCAACTATTATGAACAGGATACGTATTCCAAATCAACTACGGGCAGCGGTCGGATAGTGAAATAATAGGATCAAACTTCGTTACTTTTCTTGTACACGTCGAAAATAGGTCGATGTTTAATTTATAAGTATTTTAATGTGTTCTATGAAAATTAATCCCAAAACTAAGCACTTTATAAAAGCCATTCATTCTTTAATGATTTCTCATCTCTTTTGTTAAATTTTTTAAATGGTACGGTTTCGTCAAGTTGCTTTCAATTGCCTTGGTTATATGGAATGTTCTTCTCTTGTTTCAAGATTAATGGCTTAATATTAACCTTTTCTTCTTTCGGCTGTAAAGTTTAAAGCGGATTATTAATAATTATAACAAACAAATTCATGAGACAAAAGATCGATGAAGGCATATGTAACATTAATTGTTAATTTATGCATGGCCCTGCACTTTCTCTTTTCAAGACCAGCGCATTAGAAGGTTGATTCTTGCTTCAGCATGGGAGCTATGAAGCTTCAAGCAATCGTTCCCTCCCATTATATTAATTTATTTGTTTTTTAAAGGTTTAAATTTATTGCATGGACCCGAATGTGTCAAAATTATTTATAAGGTTGAATATGACAAGATAAGGTAGATGAATATTAATTAATCAACGAATTCAAGAGTCAAAAAAGTTTGATGGGGAGGGTATATAAAAATAATAATGTGTTTATGCATGGTCTACGCCTTCTCTTTTTAAAGCCAGCGCATTTGAAGGTTGATTCTTACTTCAGCATGAGAGCTGATTAAACTTCAAGCAATCGTCCATTCCTTATTAATTTGTTATTAGTGGAAGAATGTTTAAATAAAATCACGTATCAGTTTGAGTGGAATTGATTTTAAAATTAATTATTATATTGGATTAAAAAGATTTAAAATTAATTATGTGAAATGTGATTTTATATATTGTTTCGAAGCTTATGTAAAATCATCGAGGCTGAATAAGGCAAGATAACGTGAAAGTTTGAGTTAGGATTTACTATCACATTTCAAGATTCGCAACATTATAAGCTTCAAATTAAGATAGATTTCAATATATATACATTACTTACAACTTACAAATGATTTATTAATACAACTTACATCCTTTATTAAATACTAGCGGAAAGACATACAATGTTATGTCTATCTATTCACATTTCTTATTTTTTGGGAATGACAACTCAGAAGTAGTTAATGTGAACAGTTATATCTAAAATTAAACAATTACATAAAGCATGAGAAGATAATAAAAGATAAAAAACAGAAAGGGATAATAAAAAAAATTAAAATATATACAGAAATTATATATATAGTATCGTGATGACACCGACAATACCTTCGCCTTTTTACTGGATAACTACTTAACCTTTGTGTTTTTAATTCTATTTCAAATTTAAATATCCCTCCTCCATTGGCCTTAGTACCCTTTACATTTTGTTATATTTTTCTTAAGTAATTATTAGAGGTATTAGGGGTATATTAGGAAAAAATATGAAAACCAAAAAAGTTGGTATCCCGATGATGATTAAATGTGGTTTTTATCGGACATTTGGACATCACGATGATGATTGCATTTTATAATATTAAATATTACATAATCCAATATAATTTTTTATTTTTTAACCAATACTTTGAGGACATATAGCATTTCCCATTGCAATTTTTTTCAATCATACTCTTATGCTAATTCACAAATAATAAAAATAAATATTTTACTATTGAGGTGAGATAATATAAAATAAACATATAATATAGTAATAGAAAGTTTAAAAATAATTTTATAAAAATAAAAACATTAATTATATTTTTAACCTGTATGTTTGTACCTTATAGTGATCAATGAATAGATAAATAGGAATCAATGTAGTATTAATTAATTCAACATTTATTAATGAATATGTTTTCGTTTTCGGTATTAGAAACTAAACACATTTATTTTAACATAACTTACGTATGTGGTGATTTTGTAGAAAATTATGAAGAGAAAATAAAGCGAGTAGGACAAAGAACCGAAATATGATATTATCAGCTTCACTAAATTATGAAATTTTTGTAATTTATTTATGATAAACTAATTTTTTTATTATAAAATTATATACAAATATATAGAGAAATTTGCAACTTGATCTTCCTGGATTCTGGCAACGGTGGCAGAAGAGGATCTTCGCAACTGACGGAGACGGAAGACGGCGGACGGTGGTGTACCTATAGGGACTCCGATGCTTAAGACAGTAGGTGCTTGAACAGTGTTTTCGTATGCAGAAGTGAAAACGTACCTGAACAGAGGGACACCACGGTGGATTTATAGAAATATTTTTGGCGGGAAAGTCCGTTAGGCAGTTGTAATCATTTCATACGATTGTCCTCACGCGCTCAGCCGAGATGACACACATACGCGCCAAGGTAGAACCGGTTATAAGGCCGAGATACGATTGCGGAGGATACTGGTTGGTTAGGCTTGGATTTATCATAATTGCTGGGAGTATCTTATGGAACACTGTGGACGCAACTCCAGAGGTTTTAGTTGGAAATGATCTCGTTATATGTCGGAATATATATCCAACGTCGGCGTTGGGCCGCGCTCATTGTAACGTCCTAATTTCTCAATTCAAGAACAAGGGTCTGTTGGAAACACTATTCCGAATTTCTGAAATTATTTCACGCCATTTCGTGTATCTGCACATAAGCACAAATTGCCTAAACAGTCCAACGTATGCTTAAGCTACCTCAACATTCAATAACACAATTCTAAAACATTCCCTTAAGAAAGACAGGGAGGAACCTACACTTGGCGTGTTTAAGGTTCATAAAACTCCTGCCGGAAATCCGGTAGAGTTTCCCCTGAAAACTGGACGTTTCCCAATTTCCTGATCCACCTGAAAACCAACAAAACACCAGTACAGTTCATAGTAACAAAAGCACTAATCCATTTCAGAAATTAGAGGCCTCTGTGGCCAAATCAAACATTCACATCAATCTCTTAAAGTAATACAGTCCATTAACCAATAAGCATATACATATATACACAATTCTTAATCATTACATAACTTTATTAAATCTAAGCGTCCTAAGGCAACTGGCAACTGCGGAGGCGGGAGGGTCCGCCTCGGGACTCTGACTCGTCCTCCAATGTTCAAAATTCCTTTCCTGCACAACTGAAGATGTTTTCCCATAACGTGGGATGAGACTACGTCCCAGTGAGTGAGGTAATGGTGTGTGCAGTGTGGGGAAGCAATACAGGATACACAGTGATGTACAAAGCTAAATCAATTCAGAAAAGCATTCGTGATGGTAATCCAATACATATAACATTAATCCTACAATAGTGATTATAAGTGCAACGATGATCATGCAACGGATATTCAATCATATATGTCATGCCACGTAATTCAATCAAAATCTCCCACAAGGAGCAATCAAGTGTGTAACCCACACCAGGTGTCTTTTCACTGTTACCTCTTTTGAGCGCTCGGCCATGTGACCAAGGACCGTCGTCTAGGACCACCCTCATTAAGTTTTAATTAGCCAAACAAGGATGCTATGCATGAATTCATTTTTAATGGAGGAATCCCATTTACCCCTTGGCCTAGGAGTAAATGTGATTACCTCTCTTGTACCTCTTTAGTCCGAAGACCCCTCATTGGTCCGAAGACCCCTCTTTTGGTCCGAAGACCCCTCTTTTTACATAAGGTTCAAAGACCCAAATTCTCTTCTTTCAAACACGAGGCCATAAGACCCAATTTCATTCTTTCAAAAACATGAGGTCATAAGACCCAATTCCTTCCTTTCAAAACATGCATGAATGGGACATGAAAAATGATAATAGTTCCATGAACATGAGTGTATACATGAATGGACAATATTTCAAAGTTACAACATCTCAATCATCAATTTCACAAAAATCCCCAATCCTCAAACCTAGGGTTCTATCCCCAATCAAGAAATCCAAAGCAATACACACATAAATCCCATTTTTAACTTCAAATAATCAAGGTTCAACATCAATCATTCAAGATATCCTCAAAATCCCAAAATTCTCTAACCTAGGGTTTGAGCCAAAAATCATATATTCATATAAACATAACAATCCACCATAGATTTTACATAATCTAAACATAATCATCAATAATAGAAAGGGGAGGAAGAATGGGGAGCATACATAAGAGAAAAACCAAGAGAAAGTGAGTGAGACCACACTCACCTCAAAGGAAGCTCTAATGGAGGAAGAGGAGGAAGAAGATGATGGAGGAATGGTGGAGCACCTTCAATCTAGTTGTTCCCTTCTCCTTCTCACTCTCTCTCTCTAGAATCCTTCTCCATCTCTCACTAAAAACCCTAAAAAGAAGAAGAAATGAAGAAGAATGAAGAAAAAGGGGTGCTGCAGCGTTTTTACTAGAGAAAAACGCGCTCGGGCGTTTAAACCTCCACCCGGGGCGTTTAAACGCCCAAAAACGCTGTCAGGACGCGTATGCGCGTTTGAGCACGTAAACGCGCTGTTTGGGAGTGCAAATGAGCTCAGTATACTATCATATAATATATCAAACTGAAGCCCCGGAAATAAGCTTTCTAATGAAGGTGGAATCAACTTAATTGGACACCTATAGCTATATATTTGCGAATTAGTGCACCAAGGCCAAGGCCTAAAATCCAAAATTAAGCAACAACCTCGGTTTGTGCCCCTCTTGGCTCCAACTCAATTCTCTCCTTCTTAAACCTAATTCCTCTCCATGAAAACCTTCTTCTAACTTAGTTCTTCTCATCTAAACCATTTCCCCACTCTAATTCTTGATAAATCAATTCCCTAATTTCTTGTCTGAAATCACACTTAACCACTGAATTCTCACCCTACTTCTAACTTCCCTCTCTTGGTTGGGTTCACCACCTAAGGCTTTCCTTCTGTTTCCTAGGTTCCAATTTCTGGGATGTTACACTCATTATCGACCCAGAACACAACTTAACGTATTATATACTTTAGCATTAGATTTGACGTGTTGTTTTCTAAAATATGTTTTTCAATTAATGTTTTAGCGTACTTGTGTTTGTTTAACACAACTTTCTTGTTTTACAATACAATCACGTTTTTATATTTAAAAAAGCTTAAAGAACAATAAAAATATGGTGTTTATCCCAAATTATATTGTAAGTCAGGCAGTTTAGAATAAACTTCTCTATAAGTACTTCTAGGAGAATAAAATGGAATGAATAAAAAAGGTAAAATAAATTTAACTTCTTTCATAAGTTGAAGCTTCTTTAGAAGCTCTCCCATTTGAGTTCTCTAAATAACTAATTTCAACTTATAAAGAAATTGAATTCATTTTATTTTCTTCACTCATTCTATTTTTTTCTCCTAGCAGTTCTTTTACAAAATTTTATCCAAACTAGGTAGTTTCCTACTACTCATCATGGTGGAAATGGGTGAAATCTAGACATAGACTAAAGTTATTTAACACCAAAGGTTAAATATATTTTTAGTCCCTAAAATTTGACCAGAATCTTGTTCTAGTCCTTAAATTTCAAAACCGTTGAATTGGAACCCTCATGTTCTGAAATCACCTAACTTTAGTCTCTCACGTTAACACTGTTAAATTTTTCGCTGACGTAGTAAATGCAGCTCTGACTCTACATGATGTGGCAAAGGTTAAATATGTTTTAGTCCATAAAGTTTTACCCGAAATTGGTTTCAGTCCCTAATTAAACTTCAGAACTGTTGGATTGGGTATTTCATATTCTAAAATCATTTAACTTTAGTTCCTAATGTTAACAACGTTGAAATTTTCGCTAGCTCTAACTCAGCATGTCCAATTAGCTTTAATCACCATGATGTGTTAATTACATTACACTCCAACATTCATTTATGGTTTTTATTATATTAATGCATAATTACAATTTAATTAAAACACAATTACAATTACCATCACAATTATAATTACCATTACAATTAACGTGAGTAGTTTTGTTCAAATTACAATTACCATTACAACATATTGAACAAATTCCTCTTTTGCATCTTATTGTATGACTTCTTCATCAGCCCATTGAAACATCATAAGGTTAAGGGAACAAAACAGCTCACATCCCAGTTCCTGCATCTCCAAAACATTCTACCAAGGTTGATTGCAGTTTTTGAAATTAGAAGGAGTAGCTCATCTTCAAATTCACAACATTTGGAACTTGGGTGAGAGGAAGACGCATAAGAATGAAACGATGAAGCTTTCTTCACTAGATAAGACTCGGACGATTTCTTCTTCCCCCTGAGCGATCAGAATGCTTTCTCCCAAGTCTCTTATTCCCCCAATCGAATGTCTTTCCTTACACACTAAAACTTCAATTTTAAACCCCAGGTCTCAACTGGGGGAAAATGTAATCGTAATGGTAATTATAATTGTGTTTTAATTAAATTATAACTATGTGTTAATATAATAAAAACCATAATTGGAGGTTGAGGTGTAATGTAATTACCAGATCATGGTGATTAAATCTTATTGGACATGCTGAGTGAGAGTGCCACATCAACAAAAAATTTAACAGTGTTAATGCCAGAGACTAAAGTTAGATGATTTAATAACATGAGGGACTTAATCCAACAATTTTGAAGTTTAGGGAATAAAATCAAATTCGGACCAAACTTTAGAGACTACAAACATATTTAACCCTTGACACATCATGGTAATTAAAGTTGTCTGGACATGCTAAGTCAGAACTCCATTTGCCACGTTAGCGAAAAACTTAATGGTGTAAATGTTAGGGACTAAAGTTAGGTGATTTCAAAACATGAGGGATCCAATCCAAAGATTTTGAAGTTCAGGGACTAAAACCAAATCCAGGTCAAACTTTAGGGACTAAAAACATATTTAACCATAATAATAATATGAGTCCGGATTCGTTGACACTAGCTAGGTGTCAAACTTTAAGAGTTACACCTTTTAATAACATTTTGTAAAATGTGAGTTTGTCCAGTTCAATCGTTGAATCACATTATATTACCTTCATGATTATGTATATCAAATTTCAGGTAATTTGGATATTCGTAGGTATGTTATCTAATAGTGGTCTTTTACTTTTATTTTAAAAACATATTATACGTTAAAATAAATTAGTTTGATGAAGTATCAATTAGTTTTCAATTTTTATGAAATTTTATAAGCTTGATCTACTTTATAAGAACTTTGAATTCAACGGTTGGATTGGTCAAATTCACAATTTACAAAAAGTTATTAAAAGATGTAATTCTTAAAGATTTACGGATCCCGACTCTAATAATATATTTATTATTTATATTGATTTAAAAGATAGATCAATTTGTGAGACAACTTAAAATACTTTAAAACACAATTATCAAATCACACAGACTAATATTTAATCGTAAAACGTATCGAATCGTAAGATTGACCAAAAACATGATAAAAAAAACTTTAAATATAACATATAAATAATGTCTTAAATATATAATGTTCAAAATGTAATAAAAAATACAAAAATCTTA
Source organism: Sesbania bispinosa (assembly GCA_026901365.1). Taxonomy (NCBI): domain Eukaryota; kingdom Viridiplantae; phylum Streptophyta; class Magnoliopsida; order Fabales; family Fabaceae; genus Sesbania; species Sesbania bispinosa. The sequence continues at coordinate 206,082 of QLOH01000925.1, read as the reverse complement.
TGTCAATAAAAAATAAAAACTAATAAAATTACGTGAAGCAGTGATTCGGTGAATGCTATCCAAAAAGAAAATTGTGAGTGTGAGTGTCTCTTACTGCTGGATAAAGTATAAAAGATAGATTGAATCATATATAATATATTTGAATCACAAGTTTTGGGATGAATCGCACGATTTCATCGGTTCAATTTGTGATTCAGAATATTATCCGATTCAACATCTGTTACATATCGTTTTATTAATATATCGATGGTGAATCATAAGATTTCAATAATATGCTTTAAAATGACTTAAAATTTAGCTTTTCATCTATATAGACTTAAAAAAAGGAATTTATTTAATGATTAAATTTGTTATAACCTAAATTGAATGCAAGTTAAGCCATAAGCCTCGAATATTTGGGACAGTCTAACGTGTTCCCACCGGGCTGCCTGACTGCCTCTACTTCTCCAAGAGGCAAGAGTATAGAGTGGCAATGGATCCAAAAAAAAAAACACACATGCCCAATTTTGATGGGCTTTAGTGCTTTTCAAAAGCTGTTTCTTTCAATCACCATCAGCCTAGCTAGCGGACATAATTAACAGCTAAAAGTAAAAAAAAAGAGTATAACATAAGCAACAGACAAGTGGGAAGGAAGACTCATGTGCAAAAGCCATATGCTGGGTGAAACTGATGAATCGCTAATATTTTGCATATATATATGGTAGACTATCTGGTTTAACGTGCATTATATTTACTAATTAAGGGTGGAGTACAAGATAAAGATTAAAAATATGGCGAGTCATATACTTGGTCTGCAGGAAGCATATATAGTGATGATTGATTTCATCAAGAACATGTTTTTAGTTTGAATCATTCGTTTAGGGGGGTTGTTTTCATTTTTAGAAATTCATGAATCCTTGCAAATGCTAGTCAATGCTCTGCATTTTCTGACGCAGTAGAAATTTGAGACATGGAATTTATTAATAATATATATACAGTCCAAGTCCAACATAATATTTCGGTTTTTGCAATATATGCTTGTATATAGGCCACCTAGCTAGCACATTGCATTGCAAATCATGTGTCCTTCTGTTTTGTTGATATATAAATATATAATTGGTTAATTAATCGAGTGTATCATCATAGGACTAACGAACGAACATTGAAAGTTTTGTATTTGTAGTGGGAGAAGTGCGACCCACAGAGGAAAAGACGAGGGTGAGGGAATAAAAGTTGTAAGGTAATAATCATAACACAGTAATCATGTAATTCATTAATAAATTTTACTTGCATATAGTATTTTATAATATCCTGAACACTACACTGGTGCTAATCTAGTAAAATAAATATTATAAATATATAAATTATAAAGTTTATTAAAATATTTATAGATAGTAATTGTCAGATTTTGAAATAGGCCTATTAATTTACCAATTATGTATAGTAATTGTGTAAAGCCTATTTCAAAATCTGACAATTACTATCTATAAATATTTTTTATAGATAGTAATTGTGTATAGCCTATTAATTTTTTATAGATTGAAATAGGCTATTTTTTAGTTGTCATATCTATAAATATTTTTTATCATATTTTGAAACAGGCTTTACACAATTACTATACATAATTGGTAAATTAATAGGCTATACCCTAGGGTGCCTAAATTAAGATCTCCTGAGCTTTTTAAGTCTTTAACTAACTAAATATGTCAATTAAAAATTTATTATTAATTAATGCTACAATAACCTCAACGTTTTTCTGGTCCCCCTGAACAAGAAAAGAAGAGTGGGTTTTACTGTTTTAGTCCAACGGGCTACTTATTATAAATTTGAACATTGAAATTCCACTTCGTTCCTTGATTGTCCCTCTTGTGGTGGGGAGTTGCTTTTAGAACCCCTTTTTTTCTATTCGCACCCCATCATATATCCCGTTTCCCATATTACCCCTACCCCACCCCACCGGCAGCCACTCCCTCCCTCCCCTTTCCCCACTCCCCTGTTAGTGTTCCCCCTCCCCTTTATTTTTTTTCAACATTTTGGGTTTAGAGACGAAATTTTTCCGTCTCTAAACTCGTCTCGCCAAAAAAATTTCAGAAATTAATTTTCGGAAGGTTCCAGAAATTTATTAACATGGGGAAGGGGGTATAGATGGGGGTGCGGATAGCAAAAATGGGGTGGTAAAAGCAACTCCCTGTGGTGGGTAATGGAGTTCGGTTTCTTTTTTTTTTGGACAACGAATGATCAGTTGCTTTGCAAACCAACCTTCTTTTGACAAAAAAGAATTAAAAAATAAAGAGAATGTTTTTTACACACCAACTACATTTACAATATACAGAAGGTAGATATAAAATAGAGAAAAATATGAGATGTGATAGTAATGTGATGGAAAAAGATAGAGAGAAAAAATGTGTTGTATAAGTTCTTGTATGTTTTTTGTTGTATGAATGTTATCTAAAAAAAATCTGAACAGATTACTAATTCCTGGTTTCTATTTGCAATTGGGAGTTTCGTTTTACACATTCTCTTTTTTCTTTCACACATCTCATATTTTTCTATTTTCCAAAATATCCCTAATAAACCTACCTTTAACAATCATAAAAAATATAAAGAAAAAAATAGAATAATAAGACAGGGGATGCACACGACTTCTTCACGCTCCAACAATGGTGAATTGCAACATAGACATGTCAGAATATGTATCCTAACCACGAGTCTCAACTCTTCCTGAAGTTTCAATGATAAAATAAAAAGCATAAGGAAAAAATCCAACATCCTAGCCTCCACCACTCTATGATGCCACCAAAATTATCTTTCCCCTATATATGCAATCCCTTTCCCATGTAAAAAAAATAAAATTAAAGAACAAAAATAAACTAAATTAGAAGGAGAAGAAAGAGTGAAAGTGAGAACAAGAGAAAGAAAACGAAGAGGAAAAAAGACCAGAACAAGAAGAGATAAGATAAATAAGGAAAGAAATAAAATGAAGAGAAAGAGAGAGAGAGCCAAAGAAGCCAATGCCTCCCACCAACATGTCCTAACTGGCATGTATCGATGTCATTGTGTACCACGTCCCACCATCGTATTTTGAAACACATGCTTTAGGTTTCAGTATAACTATCTTTGTTAAATCATGTTTATAACTATCTCATGACTTTTTTGGAGTAAAATTCCCCATAAATTTTCTTACAATTTTTCTCTAAAAGAAATATCTATAATGAATTCTATAGAAAAATGCCATTTTTATGTAAAAATATTATTGTAAAATTTCTTTATTTTACTTTAGAAAAAATCATAAAAAAATTCTACAAATTTAAAATCAACAAGAATATTCTTATGAACTTTAAGTTTACAAAAAATTTCAAAAAAATTCATAGTAAAACCTATAAAAAAAACATTTGTACATCATCATATAATAGAATAAAATTAATGTTAAAGACTAATCATGTAATTTTATAAAATAGAAGGTGAAAACTGAAGAAAAACAAATGAAAGAGAAAATTTAGAGCATGTTTGATAACTCTTTTTAAAAATAGTTTTTAAGTTTTTAGATTTTAAAAATTTAAAAGCTTGTTTGATTATCAGTTTTAAAAACAAATAAGCCCGTTTGTTTAAAATTATTTCTTAAAAGAATCACTTATTTTTAAAAAAAAAATCACTTATATAAATTTGTTAAGATATTTGTCTAAACTTTTTTTCAAGAAGCAAAATCAGAAAATAATCAGTTTTCTACTTTTTTAAGAAGCAACTTAGAGTTGCTTCTTGAAAAAAGCAGTTAAAATAGAAGAAATGGAAAACCTTTTAATAATGTGAAAGCATTTATTTAATAATGTAAAAGCATTTATTGTAGCAAATAAAAGTGTTTTTTTATGATTGAAGCCAAACGAAAATTTATTTCAATCTCTAGAATAAAATCTCTAATTTTTTAAGAAAATGGTGTTTTGAGTAATTGCATTGTGTAATTTTGGTGAATTTTTGTATTAAGGATTGTAAAGTACACGATGTGGTACCAATCCCTGCTAGCCTTCACTTCTTCTTCTTCTTATGCGAGATTCATTTCTTCCTCCGCGAACCTTCACTTCTTCTTCCTGGGAGCGCCACTGCCACTTTCGTCCTTCAGCTCCACCGTACCAGAATCAAAGCGACGACACTAGAATCACTCTCCCTCAACTTCTCATCCTCAATCTCAGGTTTGTTTTCATTTTCTTTTTAAAATGCATATTATGCTCTTGATTTCATTTTAGGGGTTTGGTTGTGGACTCACTGGGTTGCTTTATTTTTCTGATAAAAATGGCCCCCATATTTGAGTAGAAGCTTAAGCTTGTTTTAATAATTGTCATGGATTGAATTTTTGGAAATGAAATTAGGGGTAGATTAGATTTGGCATGAAGATGACATTTTTTGGTTGAAGGAGAGGGGAGGGGAAATATGGTGAAAGGATATAGATTAGGCATGGAGAATGATTATCAGGGGCCTCTTTCTTAAAGCGTTTTATTTAGGGGTGATCCTGGTCGAGTTGGGTCGGGTTCATGGTTTTTAAGAACCCGACCCGAGGCAGGGGCACAGGTGTGGTCAGTTCGGGTGAAGGGAAAAGCGTGGGTAAAAACCGACCCGACTCGACCCGATGAATCATGGGTCGGGTTGGGTAGACTTGGTCGGGTTGGGCCCTCCTTTTTGGGCCGGAAAAACAAGAAAAAAACTAGTTTTTTGGAGTAGTTTCTTGGGCTTTTTTGGGCCGATTTTAACCCTTAAAAATAGTTTTTTTTTTAACCTGCTCATGTTTCTTGTGGACCATTGTATTGGACCGAAAAAATATTTTTTTGTTGGGCTATCTTCTCACTTTCATGGAGAATGGAGATTAAAACTAATAATGACCATTGAGGCATTGACCAACCTTACAAAAGTACAAACAACATCCCACAAAAACCACAAAGGCACAAACACAAGTCTGAAATCTCCATAGTGTGGCATAATCACACAAAGTATCATACAGTTAAAATAAACATCACAACTAAAAATTAAAGTATCAAACAGTTAAACTTAAGCACTAAAGATATTTAAACAAAACAGAACTAAGCAGCCCACAAACACAAATCTTCATGTCATCAGCTAATCATTACACATCCTGCAAAATCAAAATAAAAGTAATTACTTAGTGTCAATAGATATTTAAATATATTAAATTAAATTAAATAGAGCTATTGAGTAATTAATATTACCATATCGCAAGGATTAATTACCCATATCACTAAGAATCTCCCTTTCCTCAACCAATGTAACACCTGACATTTCTAAGAATGGAATATAATCATTAAAAAACGTTAAAAGTAAGTCATGGAACATATAATGAAATTAAAAGGTTAGTAACAATCATTTAGTAAATAAATGTGATGAAATGTGAGCATACTTGATTCGACTTGCACCACATCAATTGGTTTTTGTGGATCAATGATACTAGTCTTAGTGCTTGGCTTCAACCAATTTTGTGTACAAATCAAAGCCTCAACCGTGGTGGCATGTAAAGAACTACGATATGGGTCAAGAACACGACCTCCAGTGCTGAATGCAGACTCAGATGATACAGTAGACACTGGAATAGCTAAGATTTCTCTAGCCATGTGTGAAAGAATATAATATTCATGTCCCTTGACTCTCCACCACCTTAAAATGTCAAAACCATCATGGTCAAGCTCAACTCCATCCTCAATGTATCTATCCAACTCATTTTTCTTAAGTTCTCCTTTCTTCTTTCTCACCCTTATATTATACTCATCATCCACATCAACCTTGTCAACATTAGTACTAACATTGGAGGAGGTCGCATGACTCACATCAAAGGAAGCACCACTAGAATCAAGACTATCAGGCACATATGGATACATACCCTTGTATTGTGCAAACAACTTCTTCACAAGATCTTTCAATTTTTTCATAATCTCCTTACATTTCTCATTACCATAAATCATTGGGAAACTAAAATCAAAATATTCCAGCTTCAACCTTGGATCAAGAAAAACAGCCACAAATAGAAGATAATTCATTTTCCCATCAACATCCCAATACTTATCAAGTTTCTTTTTCATATTTGATGCCACTCGTTGCAATCCAAAATCATCACTTTCAATAAATGAATTTAATGCAGTTTGAATCTTAACAAACTTACGAATGAAAGTGTTAGCACTTACATGCAAAGAACTAGAAAAAGAAAGGGTTGCCTCATAAATATCTTCAAAAACTTCATATACAAGCGTGCACGAATCCAATCATCACTGTTTGGAGGGCCCCCCATCATTATCAAGATTACTCACATAAAAGGGATCATCACTTTCAAGCCTATAAAATGCTTTTTCATATTTTTCAGCCACTTCCAACATTAAATAAGTGGAATTCCACCTTGTTGGAACATCAAGTACAAGCATTTGGGAACTACTAATGTTTGCATCTTGGACACATTTCTTGAAACAAGCCAATCTAGCAGGAGATGCCCTAACATACTTACAAGCAGCCCTTATTCTAACAATGGATTCATCAATTTCTTTCAACCCATCATTTACAATTAAGTTCAAGATATGTGCACAACACCTCATATGCATATACTCAGCATTCATTAAGGTAATACCATTCCAAGCACTCATGTTCCTAATCAAATAAGCTAGAGCCAAATTGTTAGCACTAGCATTATCAACTGTAACAGTGCATACTTTAGAGATTCCATAATCTTTCAAACAATATTCTAATGCCTTTCCTATAGTGTCCCCCTTGTGGTCAGTAATCAATCCAAAACTCAAAATTTTCTTATTTAATTCCCACCCCTCATCAATGTAGTGAGCAGTCACACACATGTAATTCATATTCTGAATTGAAGTCCAAGTATCAGTAGTCATTGAAACCATTTGATTGTTAAGACTCAAGAAAGATCTTAATTTAACTTTTTCCTCCCTAAATAACTGCATGCAATCTCTAGAAATGGTTAAACGACCAAGAATTTTAAAACGAGGCTGAGAAACACTCATAAAGCGTTTAAAACCCACATTCTCAACAAACTTAAAGGAAGCTCATCTGTCACAATCATCCTAACAAGCTCATCTCTACACAAATCCTGTTTGAACTCAGCAAGCTTAAGAGAAACAGTTTTATCATCCTCATCTTTCTTATCAAGTACAATGGTTTTCTGTTTCTTATCATGCTCCCTATGGGGGTTCTTAGGACAAACCTTGAGATGCTTAAGCAAATTAGTGGTTCCATGATTAACGCTATTGCATGCATACTCCTTCCTACAATAATTACAGACAACCTTATCACTCTCTCTTTTAAAATGTTCCCAAGCAGTAGAAGTAAGTCTAGTAGATTTTCTTTTCGTACCTGTCTCTGTCACTTGTGTAGATGGAACGTTTTGTGTTGGAGCTTCAACAGATTGTGGGGGAGCTTCAGTTGTTTGTTGCACATCATCAGTGGTTATTGGATTTTGTGTTTGTGGAGTAGAAGTACTCCTAGTGATTGGAGTCGGAGTGCTCGCCACTTCAGTCTCATTTGTCCCAGTCCCAACAGTTCTCATTTGTTGTTGCATGAACAAGAGAGAATAAACACCTGAAATTCAGCCAAAGAAATCACATAATGATGTAATTTAAACTTCTAATATGAAAGCATTCGTTTCCTAACTTTGCCATTTAATTAATCAATGTTTATGCCAACTTTAATTTTTTTTAGGTGTACAAATATGAATAGACCATTGTCAATTTCAACAGTTCAATCTGCTAGCTAGGATTGGAGTAGGTGCAAACAAACAATACAACTAGAAACAAATTAGGAAGAGAAGAAAATACAAAAATAGTTTCAGGTCAGATTTGTACAGCGAGGTAAAATTTTAAATCTATCAGACTCTAATTTTCTTTTCAGGAGCCTTTTTTTCTAATTTCTGAAAATTTATTATTCCATGTCCTGTTTTTAACAAACTTTTGGCTGCCTCCTGTATTTGGTGGTATTAGCCCATTTAGCCGAATGGCGCATCATGTTTCTCACATACCATAAACTACCAATATTAGCATCAGACAACACAAGAAAGTCCATTAAATACAAGCCTTTGATTCTAAAGTAAAGGGTGGTGGTGGTACGATTCTTTTCATTCACTATATCTTATCAATAAATTAAATGACAAGAAGGCATTATTTGACCATGCAATATGTAAAGCCTTCACTGAGTAAGTACACACAGCTTAAAGGTAAATAAAAAATATTTGCAAGGAAAATCTACAAAAATAAGAGAGATGACATGAAGAAAGCTACTAAAAAGATAATCCCCCCACTGGACTACTAAAACATTAAACGATTCAGTCTCTCTAATCAAGATAACAACATCACATCAAGATATAGCAATTGTCTAAGGGGAAACAAATTGTAAAGCAAAGATGTGAAACCACCAACTCCACAATCATTCAGAATCGGAATCATGTAAACCCCCCAACTCCACAATCATTCAGAATATCAAGCAATCTCAGGTAAGGATTGTCGAAGAAAACTTACCAAAACAACGAAGAACAGGCGCGGTTGATGGAGAACTGGCGCAGCTGAAGACGGAAGGGAACAGGGGCGAGATCGAGAACCGGCGCGGCTGAAGGCTGAAGGCGTCACGACGGCTGCGACGCTGAACGGAACCGGCGCGACGGGGAGGAAGGATCAAGAACAATGAAGATGGAGGGCGGGTGGGGGCTGCTAGGGCTCGGGAGAGAAAGAAACTAAGAAAGGAAAAAATGACTCATGAGTAAATGATCTCATCTCACTAAAATTCAGACTCAGTATTGGGCTTGGGCTAGAAAATACAAGCTTTCATTCTATGCACATGTCTACTCGGGTCGGGTCGGGTTACTCGGGTAGGCAGAACCCAGACCCGTTGCCCGACCTGCTTGCCTTCGGTTACTGTTTTGTTGGGTCGGGTCTACCCGAGAACCCGATGAATTCTGGTTGGACGGGTCGGGTTGGGTAGAACCCACCGGGTTGGTCGGGTTGACCCAACCCATGAACACCCCTTGTTTTATTGATTATTTGAGTACATGCTTTGGTAGGAATCAGGACAGAGTGCAGTCTCATTTGGGTACACCAAGGAAAGTTATTAAGCTAAATTTGGTTATTTGAACTGGATATTGATGGATATTTGGTAAGAATCAAGACAGAGTACTGGATATTGCTGGATAGTTCGAGGCAAACTCACATACTGTTGCTGAAATTGATTGGAAGTTATTTTAACAAATACAAGATTTGATGGCACAAGAGTTTTATAAAGACTCTCAGGTAAGTTGGGGTAGCTAAATTAGTGGGGTAAAAAGTAGAGTAAAATAACTAAGAATTTGATGAATGGTAACCGAAGTTTGGCTGGTATAAAAACTCATGTTGCTGGTGCTTTGGCTGCTGCGGTTACAACTCCACTTGATGCGGTTAAAACTCAATTGCAGTGGTTAGTGTTGAGTCTCGGAAGATAATTATTAGAAAATGAGAAATTTATCTTGAGTCTCATGCTCTTAGAATTTTAATGGATTACAAATATAAAACATGGAGATGTTTACAAGAATACCCTCTCACAAACATTCTGTTAAATTTTCAGATCAACAGTGTTTGAGAAGGATCATCTGAAAGCTTCAGATCATCTTAAGACCAAAACATCATCGGAAGTGTATTATCGTCTGAAGTCGTGAAATCTGTTATGTGACCTGGTTGCATCTGAAGGTTGAAGGTATCAGAATCAAGTGAAGTCTTTTTGAAGACGTTGCTGTCTATGCAGAACGTTCATCTTCTCGGTCTAACTTATTTCAGCACAAGAGTCAGACATTCTTTCCTACCTCGTTCAAGAGTTTTGCACAAATAAGGAAAGTCTGCAAATCCTACTGCACCTGCAACAAAAAGTATTGTGTGCGCAGAACCTGCACCTGCAACCGTTCCAGATTTTGCTGATAAAGAAGCCCAACGTCTTGAAGCATTTAATGCTATTTGACAACAGAAAACAAAGTCTCATATGCTATATAAGGGTTCATGAAGATTGAAGAGTAGAGAGAACATTCTTTGAAACATTACTCTGCAAAACGCTGCTAGAACACTCTGAAATTCTTTGTACAAATTCTTCTTAAAATCCTGAGTGAATCTCAGTTATTGTACGCGGTTCAAGCTATCATCTTAAGATAGGGTTCCTGAACTATTTCTGTTTTATTCTGCAAACAGTTTGGGTTACAAGCCTGGAGAGACTTACTGTGTAAAAGAATACTTGGGTTTTTACACTTGGATAAGTGTCTGAGAGCCTGAAGAGGCTCGGTGAAAGAAAGAATACTTCTGGTAGAGCCTGAAGAGGCTTGGCAGAAAAGAATACTTGTATTTCTTGCAAGAATAGTGGAAATCCAGTGGTGGTTTGCCTTTGGGACTGGACGTAGCTCACAGTGGTAGTGAGTGAACAGGGATAATTTTGGTTGTGTTCTCTCTTACCCTTAAACTCTTTCAATTCAGTTATATTCTAACCAAAAAGGGGTGTGAAAAGTATTTTAATTAGAGGACCTAACTTTCATCAAAAATATATTTGCAAACAGATTTTACGTCTGAACTTAAGTTCAGAAGTTACAGCAAAACTTCAGACCATAATTCTTCGTCTGAAGACTTTCTGAAAAGATTTTCAAAATCCAAAGGTCTCCATGAAACACTATTCAACCCCCTTCTAGTGTTTCCCTGTGTGCAATTACAGTTAGCTACATTGATCAGCATCATAATAATGTCTTGTTATGAATTAAGTGGTGTGGAAAAAGGAATGGATGAAAAAGGAATGGATTAAAATGATTTTTCTAACTTGAGAGTGTAATAATTGTACTTGATTGGAGCTTAAAATGGGCAGGAGATGGCTTTAGAAAACTTTTAGGAGAACAATTTGCTCTAAGTAGTTTCACTGTAATTTTGGCTTTTGATAGAGTCTAATAGAGTCTATAGAGTTTGGGCAGCCTTGCTGCATTCTTTGATATTTGCTGAATTATAAGGCATATTATCAAATCAAGAACTTTGAGTGGATTCCAACTTTGAGTGAATTATCCTCTGCATATAAACCCATTATTTACTAGAAATCAGATCTCTTACATTGTATAAAATATTACTATTTGAGGTTCCACTTTGATGGAGGTGGGTTCTGTTCAAATCTGGGTGCCCAATGGTTTAGTTTACCATCTCTTTCTGTCAATATAATTTGAATGTTGCAGTTGCAATTAGGCTAAGGAGTACATGCACTAATGATGATGACTACATATTAGAATTCTTTTCTGCCTGTCAATATGATAGGGAGTTCAGAACAACAACTTTTATTAGACAATCTATCAGGTACTATGTAGAGAATTTGTAGGAGTTTGAGGATAGTTTTCAAATGTTGAATTAACAGGGATAGAAGCCTCCCAAGTTGGGTTTCAAAAGGAAAAAGTCCTAGGTTTTCTTCCCATATCCAGTAGAAACTCTCAGATGGTATTCACAAGGGGGTGACCATGATTCAGTCCAGGAGATGTCCTTGAAGGCAACTAACCTGAGAAATAATGGAATTGACTGAGAAATTAGTTAGTTTGTGAATGAGAGAAGCAAAGCAGAGGAAATGTATGTAAGTTAGGAATTAGTTTGAGGTTTGGGACAAATGTGGGATGCTTAATTGGTTGGCTTTAAGTCACACATTCTGATTTCTTCCTTTTGTAGTCATGAAAATGTTGTGACCGTAGATGTCCATGCTGCCAAAGATTTGCTCAATTCATCTGGTTATTGTTATCTAGATGTGAGGTAGCTAGCAAATGGTTTGAGTTTCTTCCTTCTATATTTTAATTTGTTTTAGGAACAAATGGTAGGAGATGTGGTGATCAAATAGCATACCCCTGTCTGAAGTTTTTGGTTTTGAGCTGAAGTGCATCATTATCTGCCTTTCATTTGAAATGATGTGCCTTGCACCAACCCAGTTAGAAAGAGTCATCAGAGGCTCAAATTATAGCATACTGATTTCATGGTTTTCACAATTTAGCCAAGTCAATACACAGTAGATGACATTTTAGAAGAGTTAATAGACACCAGGAACTGTTTATTAATAGAATGTGCATGGATTCTTTAATATAAGATCATGATTTTGGCCAAGTAGTATTAATTTGAAAATGAGAGCTGTTCAACCATTGCAGCTTCAGTTTTAGCTTGATTTTCATTGGTAGGATTTGTATTTGTTGAGTCACGTTATTTTTATAGTATGAAGTTGCTAGTATTTAACTATGAATTAGCTGAGAAATTGTTTCAATTTTTATACGAATTAGCTGCGGAATTTATAAAATTCGCTACAGTAAGCTACTAAATATTTAGTAGCAAATTTGCTATTTGTTCATTGATTTTATAGCTAATTTATAGTTATTTTGAAGCTATATATCTTGCTTGGAATTAACTACAAATTAGCTACAATTTTTATTGTAACACATCCGACAATTTCTTGCCGTGCAATATCTTTAGACAACCAAAAACATTGTTTTAGAAATATAATTTCAAGTCATTTTTTTTAAAATGTAAGTACTAAAAATAATATCAGTTCTTTGATAAATTAAAAAAATAAGTTTAATGAAAAAAATATAAATTCTTCAATAAATTAAAAGAATGCATAAAAAATCTTCAATTAATATTTTAGACACCAAAAACATTTTTTAGAAATACAGTTTCAAATGGGTTTTCTATTTTTTAGTTTTCAAAAATAACTTTATCAAGTAAGTTTTTTTGTTTTCTCATTTAAAAATAGTTTTCAAAACAGAATTACCAAATAATTTTTTTTAGTTTTCTTCTCAAAAAACCGTTTTCAAATATATTTACTAAACTATTTTTAAAAAACTAAAAAAGAAAAGTAAATCCAACAAGCTCTTTCAGTATCTTTGTATTGAGGAAAAAAAAATAGCTTAAAAAAAAGGAAAGGGTAAAAAAACAGTGAGCCTCTGGAAAAAGCAGAAGCAAAAGTGGCGGGCTAAATTAAGATCCATATTCAAAAACCTCAAACTCACTCAAGCTTGAGGGGATTGGCTTAGGGTTTCACACACACCATTCACGGTTCACACTGCTGCCTTCTCTCACAGACTCAGTCGCGGATTCACCCCTCTCTGTTAACGTTCACGTCGCTCCGGCCACCGCCGCCACCCACTCCTCCTCTCCGCCGTTTCGATCGCAACGGGATTAGCCGCCTGCACGTTTGGCCCGTTTCCGCCGCCGCTTTCCGCCGTTTCCGTCGGCGCCTGCTCATTTTCATCGGTAAACTTCCTCTATTTATCCCTCTCAGTTTCCCTCTTCAATCAACTTATGGCTGCCTGACTGGAAAGTGGAAAAGGGGTACACTGTACAGATCGTATAACAAAGGATATTGGAGTTTGTGGTAGGTTTTATACTGTTGTGGAGTTGATTTTATACTGGAAAAGGGATACAATGTACAGATCGTATAACAGTTGCTATGGAATTGATTTTATGCTTCTCTTAATCTCTTTGCATAGCTCATTTAACGCTCTGTTCATTTCTAAGCAAATTGATTTTTTCATGCAATTAGAACATATTGGGATTGATTTATGTTAATTGACTTTGATTTAATTAGAATCAGAATTACATTCTAATAGCTCTCGTGTAATTAAAAAAATGACAATTTGGTTTTTCCCTTATAATTATTGCTCTTTTTGTGGACCTTGCCCTTGATTTATGCTAATTGACTGTGGTTTTCCCTTTTTAGTTTATGTATGCTATTTGGATTTTACTTGTTTGTGTTGTTGATGTTTTTCCTTGCATTGTGGTGTTCAGAGCAAATTTGCAATTTGGTTTTATTTTGTTTATTGTGAAATGGAAGAAGATAATAATGCAGTTAGAGTTGATATGATGAGACATCACACTTGAGAGGGATTAAATTTGCTTAATTTTGAAACTAGAGGGACCTAATTTGCTCCAAAAAAAAAATTTGAGGGACCAAATTTGCACATAATAAAAAATTAATCCTTTTTTATTTGAGCTGCTCGCATATGCTAATTTACCTGAATTCATAATTTTGAAGTTCATCATCATCATTGTTCCAAAAGAAAACTCAAGCTTGAGAATTTGAGATTGAAAGGCGAGAGCGAACAATGATGGAGTCCCCAACCTCAATCTGCGACACTGAGATCTCTCTTCAAATTCAGAACATTGATGCTTTTGCTGCTTCTTTTGCCAAATCCCTCCAATCCCTGAGGACAACAGCACAACAAACTGCTCGATATCAAGGTCTTTACTTACTTCCATTCCATTCGATTCTATTCCCTCATATCATCGATTAGGGTTTCCACTTTCCACGTCCTCACCCAACCCTTGTTCACTTCACTTCTTTCATCTTAGACTTAGGGTTTTCATTTACTCTCTCATTTTCCATCTCAGTTCAACTAGAAGAGGTTAAAGGCAAACTAAGGGAGGCAGAGGATGATTTGGTCAAAGCACTCGCAGGTCACTTCAACTTCCTTTAATTTTAGTAGCAAATTGAGCTTCCTTGTTTCAAATAATGTAACATGTTGTTAGATTTTGTTTTTGACTTGCAGTTAAGACCCGCAAAGAGGCCAAGCGTATGGCTTTGTTGGATGCAATTGCCTTTGCAAAGGCTAGGGTTGAAGAGCTCAACACAAGCATTCAGGAGCACCGAAGCAAAAAAGAAGAAATTACGGAATTTCTATCGCAACAGTCTCTCGGTAATACACCTTTTTTTCTCTGCAAATGCAGCTATTAATTATTTAATACTTTTATGGATATTTTTACCTGCTTGATGTATAAAATTATTTAATTAGTATGGAAAAGTGAAGGAAAGTGACACTGCCTCAATTACTTATTTAAACTATTGTATTGTGTAAACATGATTGGTTGTTCTGCCATTGTCATCACAATCAGATATGGCTGTAGCTTGTGAGTTGTGATCTATATTCTATTCAAGTCTACATGTTTATTTGTTAGAAAGGTATATATTTTGGTGATGGCTTAATCTATTTGAATTATGTGTACTTACGCACACAATATATGTTAAAGTAGCATACAGCCGTCCTGCACCAGCACTGAAATTACATTTACTCTTGAGTTTGTCACGTCTAGACAATAACATCGTTTTAAGTAGCTACTTCTACATGTAAATTATGTTCAGTTTCCTTTTTTTTTCCTTGAAACAAAGAACTATCAAGACAGGGATTACCATTCAATCTTGATATCATTTTTTAAGATTTTAAGTTGCACCTGTGATAAAAGGAGTTTTGATGGATGTTTTACAATGGTTTTATCATTTGTGCTTCATTACTTTGCTTTTACAGAACATATTTTGGAATTATATTTATGTCTCTCTTCTCTTTTATCTATTTGCATTGTTCTACATACTAAACTTAAAAATCTGTGTTTCAAGAAAATATTATGAATATTCTAAGCTCCTCTCTCCTTTCCCATCTTTTCTTTTCTTGCATATAAAGCTTTGGCAGCCTCTGAAGGGAAGTTAAATGAAAGCATTGAAAATACAGATGAAACACAGGAGGCCATCTCTTGGTACAACAGGGTCCTTGGTTTTCATGTCAAAGGGGGACGTGGTAATTGATGTTTATCTTTTTGTCCAAGAATGATGCTTCTTCTCAAAATTGATATTCTTATTAGTTCTGCTCTTCAGGGGTAAAATTCACGTTCAAGAATATAAATTTGAATAATCCAGATGAGGAGTATTTTTCACTATCTGCCATGAAAGCAATACTTACACATGTAAGCAGCTTTTCTGGTTTTGTTTATTATCTTGGAAGTATGCTGAAACACTTCATGATATCTAAACTTTGTCTTTTTATCTTCCAGTGTTAAGTTGTGAACCTTCCCCCAGTGATATCAAAGAGTTGATCAATGAATTAAACAAGACAAATGGTCTGTTTAAATTTGTCAAAGTAATGAGGAAAAGGTTCCAACAAGCTGCGGCACAAGGTGCAACCATGGCTCTTTCAATCTTTTAGATGAGTGCATTCATGAGATGGGGAAGCCCTGTAATTGAAGACTGAACTGACCACTTCAATTGCAAAACAAGTGAATTGGCTCTATGTTCAGTCTGACTATTATTGAATTATTCAGTCATCATTTTAATATATTTGATAATCTTATTATTATTATTATTATTTGTATTATATAAATATATATGTTAATATATTTTGTCATATATGTTTTTGTACATGGATGAAAAGGGGGCTTATTATTAATGTTATTTTATATAATTACAACAAAACAGGGAGTTCAGTTCCAACAACTATTGGACATGAAGAATCTGCCTTTGTCTCTGCATCTGCTCCAGTTTTATCAATGTCATCTGTTAGAAGTGATTCTACAACGATGGAAAATGAGCATCGAGTTGAACCCACAGAGGATAATACACAATTCAAGAAACAAAATGTTCGCAGAAGGATAAATTCAGCACTTTTATCTCCTGGATCTGCATCATCTGTTCGCCAGTCTCCTTGTTTGAAGGTATGAATTAATCACCTATTGTATTTCTTGAATTAAATTTCCTGTTTCAACACAAGGTGTTATCTGAATATCAACATTCTCTTGGCAGAATATATTCTCCACTTGTTGTGTTGTCTATTGTAACATCAATGAGTGTTTATGAAGTTCTTTTATATCATTTTTAACCCTTTCTTGGTGTGAATGATCCATCTTAGCCTAGAGAAAAATGACAGTGGTTAGACTGATTACTTGCCTGGTGCTATTCTAAGACTAAATTTTATCCTTGATAGAGGCACTGTAGATGCTGAAGAATTTTATAATAGAGACTGAATTGTCTATCAACATTGTTTGATGGTTATTGTTTGAATTAGCTTAAATAGTTAAGCCTTAAATGAGTGGCTTTGACTTTGACCCTATTAACTTTTGTAATCAACTGAATTTTGCCTATAAGGGTATAACTTATAACACTTGACTGAAAAGAGGGCATTCTGATGAACTTGATTGTCTATTTGTCTCTCTCTCTTTCTTTCTTTCTTTCTAAGTGAAGAACACCTAGGGCAAAGTAGCATAGCTTTCTCTCTTTTCAATCTTACATCTGGTCCATCATTTCCTGTATAATGGTGCCACCTAATTGCATTTTCCTTTCATGGCCTGTTTTTTCTGGATTTGAAACGTAATTTTTATTCTGGGAATATGATTTTGAATGCTAGAAAACTTGCGGGAACTAACTTGCTAATGTTCATGTGCATTGGCCATTTGGTCATCAGTGGCCCTTGTGGATTTTCTAAATGGAAAAAGTATATATATGATTCTTGCAAAGAACAACAGCTAATGCTGATGTCTCGTATATGGCAGGCTTGGAAATAAATAGAGTGGAGGATGCTTGCCACGTCTTAAGATGTTACATGCTGAGGTCCCTGAAGTGTTCTTGTAGGCATAACTCATGACTCAGGTTGCCAAGTGCTAACAAATTGACACTTATTCCAGACATATCTGCGTGCTAGATGTCTGAACCTGTATATAACAGATCAGAAGGTCTCCACAGAATGGGTCAAACTTGAAACTATATGGGAGACAGGAGATTCGTGGTGAGTTTTTCAAAAATCATGTTGTGTATGACGATTTTGTTTTTTGTTTTTCTTGTTCTTTTTTTAATTTTTTAACCGTTGCTAAACTACCAAACATCTGTCATTGTGGTGCTAATATCTGTATTGGTAATGTAAATGTAGCAATGTATTTAAAATGGATTTCTTTGATCTTTTATTGTTGTTCTCGTCCCGTGTGTTCAAAAAATTCATTTTAACCATTAACTATATGGAATTTGAACTTTTGAGGATGAGTCTGTATGCAACTGTGACTTGGATTAGCTGTGCACATCTTACCATCTATAGGTGTAAATTTTAGTATTCCTACTTCCTCCCTTATATAATAACTGCATTTTATTTGATAGTTTTCTTTTATTTTTTTCTCAAATAATTTTTTAAAATAAAAAACTATAAATATCAAGTGTCATAATTGTATAAGTGCAAGCAATCACTTTGCAAAAGACCCTGCATTCTGATACGCCTTGAAATGAGATTGAATAAGTTGTAAATCCCTGTGGGTTTAGAATGGCTATTCTGAGACATCATCCCACAAACTGCAATTCTACCATGGATCCTCATGTTAAGGAGTGCAACATCAAGCATGTCCCCACCCACATTGTCAAAGTAGATGTCAATGCCTTGTGGAAAATACCTGTCAAGTGATCACAAGTGCTTGTATAGGGAACCTTAATTCTCAAACAAATAAACACTTCTTAAAATCATTTTCATTATAATTGCTACCAATTCAAAACTGTTTACATACGTACCTTTTTAGGAGCGCATCCAATTCCATTCTTCCTTGTAGTTAAAAGCTTCGTCAAATCCAAGCTTATTCTTTAGAAGGTCAACCTATTTTAGATATTAATTTAACTTTTTGATAGTGGATATTTTAATTTAACTTTATACCTTATATTTTAAATATTAATAATGTTTCATGTAAAATTTATGTCTGCACTATTTATTGTCGTCCATGTAGTTTATATATTAATATGGTATCATATAAAGTCCATATAGTTTATATATTAATATGGTATCATATAAAGTTTTACTTGGCTATGACCACGCACACAATTTACATATTAATACACTTTCATGTGGACTTTCCACTTTCATAAAATATAAATAAATAGTTGTCATTGTGATCTGTATATTAATAAGTTTTCGTTTCATATTAAAATTTTATTTTAGTGTGATTTATATTTTTACACTAGTATTAAGTACCAGAGATATTTTAATATCACATTTTAATTGCATGCTTTGAGGTCACAATCTTATTTTAGAACTTGGAGTAGTTGACAATATTGGTAAGTTGTGATAATTCTGTAATTGTCTTCTTTTTTAAAAATGGCAAGTATTCCAAATGTTCTAAACATATGAAATTGAAATACTTTGCTGTTAAAGAAGTTTAGAATATAAGTGTTAATAGAACATATTAACATTAATCTTAAGATTGTTGACCCTAATGAAAGCGTTATTGCCCAGAGTATTTACTAGTCAGGTAGAAAATATGAGCATTATGTCTATTATTGAATGTTAATGTTATTAATGTCTATTTGACACTCTGAGCTTATTAATGTATAAGTTTATGATTTTTTTTTAATTTTCTACCTTATATATACACATGCAAATTATGACGTGGAAATCGATTATATGATTGATATGAAAATGACATTATGTTTGAATTCATTATGGATTTCTCATTCTAAATTCATATGGAGGAGAGACTAATATAATGCACATTATGATTGATGTAATTGTCAAATCATTAAGTGATACAACATCACATGAGTCAAGTGGGAGAATATTAGAAAAATAAATATTATGATATCATGTGAAATATAATTATGGTTTATAGTGATTTAATATAATAAATGGACCTATTAATTATTTTGAGAAGTTATTTTTAAACCTCTAAAAAACATAAGTGTAAAGAGTTTTTTTCTTACGACTAATAGCTCAAGAAAAGGGTTTGAGAAAGAAAGGCAAATTGGGAAAATGTGATGAGGGAGTTGTTCTCATTATGTTTCTCATGGATCAAGGTAAGTCTCTATTCACTATTTAATGTACGTATGAGTGCAATAATTTTCTTGAATTGTGAACCCGAGGAAAACTACAACTTACAAAATGTTAAAGGATTTTTTCTTCTTAAGATTGTTTCTTATTTCTTAGATTGTTTCTTGTTTGGGCATAGGCCTCGTCCATTATTAAAAGAAGTTCCCCCAAACATGCTAAGTGTGTGTTTGATTTTTTTGTTTTTTAGATTTTTAAAACTGTTTTACTAACTAATTTTTAAGAAAAAATTAATTTTTATAATGAAATCATTTATTTCCAACCATTGCCACAAATAAAACATAAACATTAAAAATAGTTTTTTGTGTGAGTTTTAATTCTTAAAAACAAAAAGATTTCAAATTTCAAAACTGTTTTCAAAATTGTCTATCAAACATAGTTTTATTTTCTATCTTTAGAAAAGGAAAAGTGTAGGCATGACAATCAAATCTGAACCTGCATGTACCGACCCGCCTATATGGACTGTTGACCGTATTTAAGGAAAATCGAACCCAACCCGCCCAGCCTTACTGGGGGCGGGGCAGGTTTGGGGTTGCAGAACCCTGCCCACCCCCGAACTTCGCTTGATATAATAATTAAATAATTGTAATTATAACTAATAGTAAAATATAAAGAATACTTATATATATTTTACTAAAATATAATAAAATTATTAAGTTCATATTTTTTTGGATTCTCAATGTTTATATTTACATATTATTTGAATTATCAAAATATTATATATGACTTATTTAAATACATGTTTTTAAGTTATTAAAAACAGAAAAAAAATAGGAAAAGTAAGATCCCTACAGGTTTCCCCGAACCCGACGGAACCCCTTGGGATGAGATTGGATTTATAATTGAAGTAAATCAGAGAGTCACAAGAAGGGGGGTTGAATTGTGACCATGGAAAACTTTTGGTCCAACCTACATGGCTACAAGTACTTTGAAAAACTTACCTGATCTTTGCTCAAGGAATACCTTGACTATCAGAAGTTACTTCTAGAAGATAGTGGTTTAATGTAGAATGTAGGTCCAAGAATCCTCCAAAAAGATTTTAATGATGACAAACTATCAAAATTCACTTGTCATAATTCTAATTAATAAGATACTAATATTTCATCTATGTGTTTTGTCAAGAAGAAACAGGCAGGAAGTTCCAAAGATATTGATAAGACTAAGTCCAAAGAAAGTACTCAACCTTCTTATGAGAAAACAGTTGCATAGAAATTCAGAAGATGCCATCAGTTAATTTTAAGTATTACAGTTATAAAGGAAAGCAAGAAAGCCGTTGAGAAAATATAAAACAAACAGTCTGTCAAACTTCCAAAGAAGAACAGTTTCAACAGAAGAAGCAAATCAGATAACAGAAGAAGAATTTTCCATAGATTCAATTAGCTGCAGACTGAATATTAGAAGAAGATCATTATCATGAAGCCTGCGAAGAAGCAATTTCCATAGATTCAAAAATCTCAAAGCTTTCCTATGATGCAGTTGGTATATGTCAATCCAGAACCACTCTAAATTCTCATATAACTATGATAACTCTCCTAGAAGAAAGAAGAGTGATTACAGAAGAAAGTTTGTTGTCGTATGACTCCAGAAGAACCAAAGTTGATAAAAAATCTATTTTACTTATTCTGAAGTTACAGCTAAGTTGAAACAATAAAATACTGTGTCAAAATAATGGAAGCCCATAACATGTTTACAGAAGAACTGGTTAGAAATTCCAAAGATTTTCATATCTTCAGAAGATAGCCAGTCCAGAAGACATTCAGTCAAAGATGACAATTGTTCATGAAAAAGACATCTTCTATTGAAAGGGACAGATCATGAACTCACGGCTGGAGATGCAAACGACTCTCCCAACGGCTAGTGACTCATAATATCCATCTGTCCAGAAGAAGCACCTGAGCTTAGATTCACAATATCCATCTTCTGGAAATTTTCTCTCTCTTCATATTTTCTGATTATGCTTTCTAGAGTTGAAAAGAGAGAGTTGGCTCAAATTTTTTTCCGTGCATAATTGTATCATTTTGAGCCTTGTATTTAATTTTTCACTACTTATATCTTCAGTAAGCTCTCAAGGAGGATTAATATTGTGAGTGCCTCTTGAGAAAGTGCGTCGTGATTGTAAGTTGAGAGTACTACAGAGGTGTAGTGAGATAAGTTGAGGAAATAGCCTGCAGATAGCTTTCTGCAGTGTTTTTAGTGTTTGTATCTTCTGCAGAAGAAGCTACAGTAGGTGTGCAACCTTAGGTGGCTAAGAAGAAACTTGTAAAGAGCCTGAAGAGGCTGCAAAGAATACTAGGGGTAAGGTGTACCCAAGGAAACTGTAAACTAAAAAGTTGATCAAGAAATCCTACTTGAAGTAGGGACTGAACGTAGACTCAGGTTGGAAGAGGTGAACCAGTATAAAATCTGTGTGTGCAATCTTCTTACCCTAACACTCGTTAATTATTTCATATTGATTACATGTACATAAAACCATTTTGAATCTACCTTAATACCTAAGTAAGAGATACAAACAAAAGAATTCCTACAAAGGAATCATATCTTCTGCATGTTATACATATTATAACTTCTATCTTCTTGAGTGTCATCTTCTAATACTTAGACAAGTTACACTTGAGCAGAATTAGTATAGAATAAAATTTGCAGAAATTCAAAAGAGATCACAATTCAACCCCCCTTCTTGTGATTGAATTTCAACTTCCTCTAATGCAACTGAGTTGATTGAAACTATCTCTTTGAGGTAAGCAATATCATAGAGACTGATATCATCAAATTTTATTCTTCCATAATTGTATTTAATGTAGATACAACTCAAATAAGGTTCAGAAGAATAATACAAGTTTCTGCAGTTATGCAGAAGCAAAACAATGAATCTGTCACTTAAACCATTCTTCTGAAGGTCAAATGATTTTATATTTTAATAAAACTTTCCAAAATAGTTATTTAACCAATAACTAATAAGATTATATAAGAAAATTTGTTCAAAAGAAAGTTTATATCAATATGATATTTTTAAATCAAGTTACACAATGAAATTGATAAATGTTTCTTCTGAAGTATCAAGTGAACTGAAACTTGATGACACTTTCCAGATCAGATATTTAAATAGCAAACAAATAGAATATAAAGCTAAGTCTGATTAAATCAAGTTTGTAAAGATCTGGTAGTTTGAACCCCAAGTTCATGTTGAACAATGGACATATTTCAATAAATGTACTCTGAAGCACCAAACAGTTTCATAATTTAATTCTAGATCAATATTTTAAACTGATATAGATGTGATTTATGTGAAAATATCAGTTCAAGAACATGTTTATCAAAATCTGGTTTACAACTTTCTAAATATCTAAAATATGAACAATAACTAGCAAATCAATGAATGGAAGTGCAGAAGAAAGATAAAGAGAGTAAGGGTAAGAGACATTGCATAAATGATTTTTATACTGGTTCACCTCACAATCCTTGGGCTACGTCCAGTACCTACCTCAGTAGGATTTTCCACTAATCAATCTTGATTACAAGGCATTCTTTGCTCCCACAGTCTCCTAAGCTCTTTTCAAGTATTCTTTTGAAGCCTCTTTAGGCTCCTTACAAGTATTATTCTGCAGCCTCTTCAAGCTCTAACACCAGTATTCTTTGCTCACCCTATGCAGGCTCTACACACTCTCAAACCAGAACTAACTCTCTCTTGTTAGCTTGGGAGATCATAAACACTATTCAACAAGAGATGGGTTTTTACATATGGCTCATAAAACACTTATGGAGTGGATTAATCTTCACAAAACTAAACCTAGACAAATTCTCTAATAATTATGAATAGTAGCTCTGCATTTTGGAGTGGTCGAAGGAGAACCTCACTCTAGAAGAGAATTTCTACATTATGGCTCTTTGGATTTCTTCCCCTTTTCTCTCATTCATATTGCCCAGCTGAATGAGGTTGTGTTTATAGAGATATGGTGGTCAAACTAAGCGTTGCAGTTGCTTGGAGAAGTGGTCAAGCTCTCAGCTAGCCTTGTAGGAGCTGTCACTATCATAGGACAACTTCTTTATCTCTCATTCTTTGACCAGTCAATCCTTCTGATGTGTTTCTTTTGTTTTTTCACAATATCTTTCTTTTGGACGTGTAAAAACATCTAACAATTGATAAATAACAAAAATAAGCTCGTGGAAAAAATCTGTATGTTTTTCCTGCATCTAAAGAAAATTGTTTCTTTTAGGAGTATGCAGAAATTCTGTTTCTTCTTCTGGAGAAAACTGTTTCTTCTGGAAGTGTGCAAAAAATTTGTTTCTTCTTCTGAAGCTTCAAATATGCTTGTAAAGCTTCCAATCTTTTATCCTTGCTCTATTTGCATTGTGAGAGAAGTAATTATGCTTCTGGAAGCTTCTTTGAGTGTTCTTCAACTTGAAATATTCAAGGATAATAGCTTGAGGAGTGTGGAAACTTGTTAAATGCTTCTAAAGATGTTTTGAATATGTTTACAACTTGAAATGTTAATTTGATGTTTCTGCAGAAACTGTAAGTTATGCTTCTAAGGACAAAACTGTGTTTCTAGTGATATTGACCTTCTCCAATTACTTTGTTTGCATCAGTAGCACTTGGAACGAATATTCTTGAATTGCTTAAGTTATCTTTCACATTTAGAAGGTGTCAGGTTTTATGAAAAGCTCACTCTCATGCTTCTAGTGGTCTTGAATGATCCTTCTAAAGCTTCAACTTTGCTTCTAAAGCTTGATACAACTTAGTTTAATATTCATGGGATCTTAGATGAACTGTCTTCACCTTCTTGAAGCTAAGAAGCTACTTCTTGAACTTGTTTCATCACTTTTGACATGAAAGCTCTATGTAACATGCTTCTGGACACATGTTCTAATGTTAAATGATGTTTTTGATCTTTACACCTTCCTTTTGTAACTTTTCTTGTATTCTTTCAAGAATTCTCAAGTGAAAACATTAGTACCAAGTATTTAGAACACTTAGAATATTGTTGTGAAAGTTTGTTGTCATTAAAACCTTTGCCTCAAAAGGGTCTTGGACCTTACAATAATTTCATACTCGCTCTTTTAAACCCTAACTCGCTCCGACTTTTATAGGGGCGGGGACGGGGAGGGTTTTCCATACCTAAAATAGCGTTGTCTTGAAACTATAAACAAACATTCCCTAGATGTTTGCTTTCTCACTTTTTTACTCTTTTCTCTTGCATGATTATGCTTTCTCTCTTCTTACACATTATTAACGTTTGTGTAAAGAGTATTATTTTTCATACAAAAATGCAACATGAAAAGACAAACTAGAAAATAGAAAGAAGAGAGAGAAATGTGGGGATGCAATGAGTGATATGATGAAGTGATATAGAGAGAAAAAGTGTGTTGTATATTTTTTGTTGTATAATTTTATTTTTTCTTGTGTAAATAGCAAAACTCTTGTTTTTACGTGTAGATAAACTAGAGTATAACTTGTGCACATGCACGAGAGAGTATTGAAAAAAAAATCAACGCCTAACACAATAAATTTTTGGTTCAACATATTAATTTGTTACATTCATAAGAGTAAGAAAACATGGTAAATGTGAAGGCAACCTTATGAAAAGAGAATTAACATATTATTTTGTTGGGGTTATACATATTTAATATATTGTAGAATAAAATTAGAAATGATATAGTAAATTGATATATAACATATGTCAAGTATATAAGTAACCTTACGAAAAGAGCATTAACATATTAAGAAGCACTTCCTTATAAACTATATTTTTGATATTGTTACATGAATAGTGTCATATCATATACCAATATCTAGAGCCCACCTTTGCATTTGACTTGAGATACAGCAACATATGGTTGCCTATGAAAAAAAATAGGTTTTTGAAGAAAAACACCATCATGTGTTAATGTCTGCCCTTGACTCTTATTTGTTGTCATAGTAAAAGATAAACATAATGAGAATTTCTACCTTTGTGATTTGAGAGGATATTCAGCCCATTAGATAGAATTAAATTGATTTGAGAAATATTACATCTTGGTACCAATATGATTCCATGTGACAATTTTTGCTCCATTAACATTAAAACCAATTTCATCAATAATCAACTTAGTTCCATTACATAAACCTACTGATATAGGGGTAAGGACACAGAGAAAAAAAAACCACCAGAAGACAAATAGATATATCCAGTAATATCATTGGATTTATCACTTGAGACAATAATGATAATAATTAGATGACAGATTTTGGTTAAACAAAGTCTTTTCATTAAACTTTTTTTCTTTTTTACCATATCCATAAAAAACATCTTGATATGAAACTTTTATTAGTATTAACGATTTTTTTATATTACTGATTTTTATAAATCTCTAATCTATAAGTACCTTATAATAATAATTATATAAATATCTAATCTATAATTTTATTATAACTTATTTTTTTAAAGTTAATGATTTATTTAAATTAAGAAAACTAACTTTAATCTTTCTTTTTATACCAAGAAAAATATATTCATTTTTCCTTATATGAAATTTCTTAAATTTATGAAGTTATTTATTTTTATGAATACACAATAGATAAAAGTTAAAAAAATAACTTTATTAAAGTAGATGAAATAACATGAACGGTAAATATTCTAATCCCAATAAAAAATACATTAATAACAGAGTCTTGCCATTACTATGCTTCCCCTTTAACTTAAGTTTTTAATACTTAATTTCCTGAAAATTAAGGCAGTTTCACTAATTCAATCATGATAAAAAAATTATAAAAGAATGTTTAAAAGAACACACACACAAAAGAAAAAAAAGAAAAAGCTGTTAAAAAAACGTAGACAAAAAAAGCAAGAACCCAAAAAAAAACGCCAAAAAAAGTTGTTAAAAAAATGTTGACCTAAAGAAAAAAATTTCAACAACCAACTAAACAAAAAAAACATATGAATAGTGCTACACAGTGCTTTAATTCCCTAAATATATCGGAATAGATTTTAGATAAATTGATTTTCAATATATGAGGAGTGCTATCAACACACTCTTTGTTACACTTTTTCCAACACACGTGATTGGTTAAAATTCACACGACCCCACTAAATTATGTGGTCCTACTCCCAATGTGGTGGAAACACATGTAATTTTTAATCAATCACATGGAGTGTGTTGAAAAGAGTGTGTCAAAGAGTGTGTTGTTAGCACTTTTCTTCCCTATATATACATATAGGGTGGGGGATTAAGTTACGCCCGGAGTAACTCTTATTATGAATGTTGATTTTGTCAATTCAACCGTTCAATTGAAAGTTCTCATTAAGTAGATCAAGTATACAAATTTCATAAAATCAAAAAATTATTTGATAATTCATCAAATAACTTCAAATTAACGTATAATATACTTTTTAATATATATGTAAATATAGACTATAAAATTGCATACCTACAAATGTTCAAATTATATGAAATTTAATATGTATGATCATCACATTAATATCATCATATTATTGAATGATTAAATTTATAAAATTTCTATTCTATAAAAAGTCATTAAGCCGAGTAATTTACCAAGAGTTATTGCTGGAGTAAAAGAGAGAATGCTTTATATATACTCTCTTATTTGTACAATATATATATAGTGAGAAGGTATAACTCTGAAGCCCCTTCTTATGGTTTGCCTTTTAAAACTATGATGGCTGCTACTTCCGTAACTGGACAATTATACACAACATACACACATGATGTAGGTCTATCTATCTACACTACACCACAAGACAAAGGGGAAGAAAGGCTTCAAGTAGCTGCCTGTCTTAACCTTTTGTGAAGAAAGGCATGAGTGTCGTTCCATAGCTTTCTACCTTCCAATTCGTCGTTTGCCACACTTGAGCAGTTACTCTCATTACAATCTGCAAAGTATTTCCCACTCACCCCTTCCGTTTGTGGACTTAGTGCAACATAACACGTCGTTGATGCACCCTGCACGGGACACGCGGGCATTCATGCTACCACTCATAATCAATTGTACTACTAATATATTTTTGTTTACAAATTAACCTGTGATATGGATTTCAGCAACTTGGATGCAATGAAAAACAGGGAATCTGCAAACAAGTTTTACGAATATTTAGTGCCTTTAATTTACCTACCAAATCCAAATTAATTAGTAATTAAGATTTGTACACTTACCCGTTATTAGGCTTTTATGTGCTCTAATAATTCCTGTCTTCACAATCCCTGGATGCACTGCATTGATGGTTACTCTGCCATTCCTTGCCTGTGATAATCTCACAATTTCCAACAATATTTTAGTGGGTCATTACATTACATCATTCATTGTCACAGTTTGTTGACAAGAATAGAAAGTTTTGAGAGTTGTTTCTCAATCTAACCTTGAGCTGTCTAGCCATTTCCTTCACATGCAGAATTGTGGCTAATTTAGACTGAGCATATGCACGTGCGCCATTATAACTGCATTTTGTTATTTAAAAGAGAATTAGTTAGTTCTCAAAGTTTAATGCAATCATTCAAAAATAAATATTGCTCTTAATTTTGCAGAGTAAGGGAAGGAAGTTCTGGCTGTACTTTTTTCCGCTGAGCATGTTGTTCAAACAGAAACAATTTCTTTTCACCCAGCTATGAATCACAGAAGAAACGTTTATTATCCTTCCTTGAATTCCTGTCCTGTTTGCTGTATCTATCATTTTCTCTAGTAGCATTTTTGTTAACAAAAAATGTCCTGCAATTTAAGAAGAAGAAAAATAATAAAATCATGACAGTTTTTATTTTTCCTTTCCATGTCAAAGTCAACCTTAAATCAATAAATTGTACAAAGCTCCATTTTAGATCAGTATAAATTCATCCTACATTAATAATCAGTAACGGATTTTTATTTTTCTGATAAAAATCAGAATCAACATTTAACAGGTCTTTGTTTAAGGTCCTCTAAAGTACCAAAAGAATAAAATAGCCTATACATGATGTTATTAGGCTAGCTATATTTTGGTCCACGACCATGAGAATATGCTGAGGTAAGCTAAGATATCACTTTAGCCTTCATTTTGGTCAACAAATACCAAACACAACATGCCCCATTTTTCAGTTTCTAAGTCCACATCCCTTTGTCTGGCCTATCAGTTGATGAAGTTTTTGTTGTCTTTCTTGTAATTTGAACAAAATCAAAGATATTGAGAGGTGGAAACTTGAATTTAACCACTTATCATTAGAAATAGGTAAGAATGGAGAAAATACCCAAGTAATTCGTGGCAAATGTGATTTCAATTTTCTCTTCAGAGAACTCCAAGTTTGAGAGTATATTCCTGCATTGTTTCTGTAAAATAAATTTATTCAACTATTAGCCCAGCATTGTTATATTATACATAATGAAAAGGAGGAAATATATGATAAAAACAAAACTTACATGAGAATATTAAGGGGCAGTTCTAAAGCTAGAAACTCTGAACAAAATCTCTGTACAGAAGCAAAAGAGCTAAGATCAATCTCCAATAGAATAACCTCAGCATCAGGACTCTCCTCTAGGATATTTTCTCTCACTTCCCTAGCCTTTTTCAAGTTTCTGGCACCAATCACAACTCTCACTCCTCTCTTTGCTAACACCTAGCTGTTTCAGCACCAATACCAGAAGTAGCACCTTCAATTCAACAACAAATAACAACTCCATTAATTAAGTTAATATATCCCACACTATATATGGCTTACTAACTAACAAACACTTAAAAGTATACACACAACATTCTTGAGATTTAGTGCACAGTTAGATGGGGTCATCCAGTCTGAACCAATAAAAGAACAGAACAACATACAAAAGAACCACCATCTCAAGTAGTGTCACAAAATTAATCAATAAGAAAACCATCTTAACATTTGTTTTTTTTTTAAGGTAAAACTGTAAAAGCTTAGCTGGTAAATTACTATCAAAGTTAATAAACTCCAAAGTGAAAAATTAAATACAGATTTCTGTCACAAACATAAAACAAAATGCAGATCAAAGCCATGAAAGATCAACACAGAAGGAAAAAAACAAAACTTTAACCATTCTTGGTTCCTATTTATGTCTGGTCAAAAAATATCAATGGAATTGGAAGGGTGAAAAATGAACTTTTTCTTCATTCAAACTTTTATCAGAGACTTACCAGTGATCAGAGCGGTTAGATTTGAAGGGATAAAGGAAGAGCAATCTTCAGTGACTTGCTCTGCAGTTGAATTTGAGCCAAAACCACTAGGGCCTGCAATGCCTGCTAAGTACCTTAATGTTGACTTCATGGATTGCTCTGCTTTACAATTCACATAAACAAATTTTGCATTTGTGGGGTGGAACTTGAAAGTTGAAACCACATAGCAGCTATTTATATAAAGTATAGGCGCGCACACGCACACATAAAAGGTTACTGTATGCCATTGAGTTTTTCCATTTAGTCCTTCCACTGGGACCAACTTAACTTAATGATCTTCACCAATTATTATTAATTAATTGACAAAGTTGTTTACCTCAGGCTCAAACTTTTCTACTACATTTTTTGGTGAGACATTGTTGAGTTGGTACACACATTAAATGGTACACAGATCCTTCCTCTTAGAGCAACAAAGAGTTGAGACCATTAATATTGGATGGTCCACAAATTTGAACCTAATAAAAGGGTTTAACATTAATTACTACATCATCAAAACGGTAACATCTATTTGCATTTTTTTTCTTTTTTCTCTTTTGATCACTTTTACTTTTCCTGTCTTCATTTCTCATAATTACAGGCTGTCTTTATTAAGTGGCTTGCATTTTCCACCAGTGGGCAAGGGAGACTTTGATCTTTTATTGGTAAAACTTTGGAGCGTGTAATAATGCATGGTTAAGAGTAACAATGAATCATTAATTATGTGAAGATTACTTCTCAAGTAAATAAAACTAAATGGGATATGCTAACCATGCTTTTTTTATTTAATCACATTTATTCTCCACGAGAGAGCCGAGAACTCCACATCATGGTGGGATCAGCTCTTTTAGCTGATTTTTTTCATCACAAAACTCGAACGAACCCGAAATCTTACTTAAGGTGAATCAAACATATACCACTTGAACTGACCTTCATTTTTGTTAAGATTGTGTAATATTTAATATTTCAAATAAGGTGACTTTAGGATACTAATTACCAGTACCCAAACTAAATTTCTTACGTGTGAATGATGCTTGGTAGTTGTGCCTCCTCTTTTGTTTTGGACAAGGGTTATTTACCTTCACTTTTTCTTATGGTAATCAATTAGAGAGGATCATTTGGCTGTACTTTTTTGTTTTCCATCTAAAATGATAATCTTATCCTCTTTGTCATCTTTCCACAGCAGGGTATTTTTGCTTCAGGGGATCATAAGTTAACGTTTTAACCGCTAAATAGCTAGATCATATCACCACCAGAAAATGGGTTGTTACCTTGGTGACAGCAAAGTCGCCTCTAAAACCCTTACAATTTTCTTTTGCAATAATTAATTAATGGCTAAAAGGGAAAAGCAAAATGAAAAAGTTTCCATCATTTAAGTTGTGTCTTCCATCTAATTAATGTATGTAACACTAGTGAAAATAATAGTGATATAGCTAAATAAATAGTCATGTAGTGAGCGCAATAAGATTAATTAAAATGACTATTTAGTTTTGTTTCTATATATATATATATGCTGATGGAACGTGATGATCTTGAGGGAAGAAAAACCATATATATTATCTGAATTGATCCTCGATACAATTGAAAGGACACAGAGTACTTGACAATATGATGCAGTGCCTCTATTACTCAGCAAGATACGTGATCTTCTTTGCCTAACTTCTTTTTGAAAGGCTCTTTGACGTTTAATTTTATTTATTATTTTTTAACAAAAAAGTAGTTCTTAGTTCAACAAAATCAAAACATATACAATTTCCCTGTCACATAGTCCACGCTGAAATTCCTTTTCTTCTTTTTCCATTTCGGGTCACAGTTATATCATTTCCAAATTTCAACTAAAAAGGATCACTACATTTGTTGTATTGTTGGTATATATAATTATATATAGGCCCGTTTGAAAATACAACTTATTTAAATGCTTATAACATAAGCTCTTATTTAATAAGCACTTAATGAATAAGTTCTTAAAAAAATTGATGAAAATTGAAGAGGGTGCAGTGTACTTAAATTCTCCATAAGCTATTCTATAAGCTATTCTCAGGAGCTTGTTGAAATAAGCTGAAACCAGCTTATGAGCATGTTATAAACTCTTTTTATAAGTTTACCCAAACAGTTACATAAGTGCTTATGTCATAAGTTAAGCTCAAATAAGCTCTTCCAAACAACACCATATATATATATATATATGGCGTGCTTAATTAATCTTGCATGCG
Source organism: Sesbania bispinosa (assembly GCA_026901365.1). NCBI lineage: Eukaryota > Viridiplantae > Streptophyta > Magnoliopsida > Fabales > Fabaceae > Sesbania > Sesbania bispinosa. The sequence continues at coordinate 174,148 of QLOH01000925.1, read as the reverse complement.
GTTTCAAACATATATTGCTACACCAAAAATATATTTTTTTTTATTTTTATGAACCAAGATTACAAGTATCCTTCACGAGAAGTAATTCTCTTAGAGCTAGATAGGATCTTTATGGCGGATAAAGTTCTCACTCCGAGTAATTTAATACAGTTAAGCTGTGTATTCTTAAAGAAACCTAAAAAATGTGTAAATTGATTAAAAATGAAATTTTTTTTTAGCATTAAAAATGATATATATGTTACAGTCTCTTACACAAAGATCTTGATAATATATAAAATTGATTGTCATTCACGATTGCCTGGGATATGCTGAGGTATCCAATCATCTGCCAACGTTATCAATGGTTTAATAGAAAAAAAAATGAGGCAACTTTTCAGGGGAAAAGGTAACGTATTTTCTCTCTTTTTAATAACACCACCACTTGAATTGATAATTAATTTAAGCAAAGAAATGAAGAAGCAAAAATTCATGCAGGTCAATTTTTGATTGACGTTTTCTTTAATTAATGAGCCCTATATCTTTTCAATGTATGAAAAGTGAGGCTATATCTGAAATTATTAGTTTTGACAAAGAAGTAATTACATTACATCTATCTTGATCGAAGTAATTATAGTATGATGCTTGCATGAGAAATATTGTATCCTAACACGTGTGGATCTAGAAAAATCAATGATAGTATAGGTAGCATGCATAGAGGATAATTTGAATTTGGAAAGAGTGACAGAGCTAGAGGAATCAAATTAAATTAAAACAGAGATAGATATCATATATACGCGTTATATATAAAGACAGAGATGCTTTTGCTGCGTGCAGTTTGTTTTTGTGTATGTATAGATGCACACTCTGAGAATGATGGGCGGTGTTGGAGGTTTGACGGGGTAAAAGTTAAGCATTGAGAGTGACATTTCAACAAAGGAATGGTGAAAATGTGAAGTGTGGGTTTGCATAAGGGTCCCATTCTGTTTCCCAACTTGCCTACATCGATCATCCCTTCACCTGCCACTTAACTACTCTTTCTAGTTTCACACATGCCATCTTCATTCCTTTAATTCGTGCTTGCCGTGCGCCTATACACACACACACAAAAAAAATGTTATATGGCATGAATATATATACTACTACACATATATACATTATATGCATATATATATATATATATATGTGTGTGTGTGCGCGCGCTGACATACATGCTTGGATATATGGCACAAACTGACAAAAGGCATCTTAGCCTCTCCCATTATTCAAAAGCTAAAGTGGGTAATTATGACTTGTACCTTCTTATTATGCTAAAAAATAGCAACTAGCTAGCTAGTTGTGGAGTTTCAGTAAATGAAGGTAGAAATATATACAAGTTACCATCATTGTTTGGTGATTTTCTTATAAATTCTTTGATTTTGTTTTAAAGATGTATGTTCAATCTTTTTTCATTAATTATGATTAGCTAGGTGGTTTGGAATTACTCTACCCATATCTTTGATTATCAATTCTACCCTTTCAGCTATTTACAATTAGTAAAATTAATTTAAAAAATAAATGATTGAGATGAATAATAAAACAAATTAGATGAAAGTGATTTAAAAATATCAATTTTACGTACGAAACCACGGTTTTACATTACAACGGTAAAACAAACATGGCCCAACCCTTTGTGAAATATTAATGAGTATTTTATAATAGTGACATATGTTAAAAAATTAAAAATAGGAAATTATATTCGATTGTAAAGCATTTAATGTTATAAATGCAATATAATCAATACCATAATTTTCTAATAAATATTTTTTATATTTTGATTTATTAATCAGTACTCTTACCAAGATCCTAATGGGTACTAACAAATTAAAATGTAAAGTGATAAACATATTTAAATAGGTAAAAACATCTCAAGGATAAGAATATTTTAATCTTTGATCGGGAATCCTCACCGGCACAATTGTGAGTTTAATCCTCGGGATCCCAAAGAACAAGAAATGAAACTGACAAATGCATTTTATGAAAATTTTAAAAAAGTTTTAATTAATACATGAATGGAATGAGTCTAAAAAGGAAAGTTATTTACATACTTTTTAACACATTTTTCTTAACACACTCATTATTAGTTGAAATTCATGAAGCGTGTAAATGGTAGATGTGATTTATGTGATTTTTAATTTTTCTTAACACACTCATTATTAGTTGAAATTCATGAAGCGTGTAAATGGTAGATGTGATTTATGTGATTTTTAATCAATCACGTAAAATATATTAAAAAGAGTGCGTTAACTAGAAAGTGTGTTGCTATTATTTTTTAATCTCAAAGTTATATATATGGGAATACTAGACATGGGCATGCAGTACTATTCTCAACAATGGATGGCTGTACTCTATTAATTAGTTATTGCATATGCATGTAGGTGTAGTAAATGTATCAAAGTCTATTTTTCTGGTTTAACCACAGGTATCCTCCACGGAGGCAATCCTGTTCGAGCCGGGAACATCCACATTATGGTGGGGCTAGCTCTCCCAGCGGAAATTTTTTCCATCCACAAGACTTGAACCCGAGACCTTGCTTAAGGGGAATCAAGCATGTACCACTTGAACCAACCCCGTTGATAAATGTATCGAAGTCTATGATGATACAGTGATACACTTGATCAATAAGGCAAGAAGAATGAATTGAGGTTTAAAATTCATAAGAGTAAATGCTAGTGAATAGTGAATACGCGAATTATGGTATGAAAATTGTGACATGACGCTTCAATTTATTTTTTCTCTCTATTTCTTCATGTTTTTTCATCCATTAATTCTGTCTGGTTATTTTTGGTTTAATTTATGATTCTTTTTTAATATAAAAGTTTTGAACCAAATAGTGCAAACTTCGGAAAATTAAAGATTTTTAGGTGCTGTGAAAATTTTAAAATTAAAGTTGATTTTAAATTCAATTTGCATATCACATATAAACTTTAATTTTTGGTTAAGTTGTTGTATTGTAGCTGAATCTTCAAGTTAATTAACCTCAAAGAATATGCCACCGACAAAGTTAATTATGGGTAGATTCGAGACGTAATTAGTATGGAAATTTAATCCATACAGCTGACCCCAACAAAATATTCATGTTAGTTGAAAAGGAGTAATTTTTCAAAATATTGATATGACATATCATTAATTCCTTGTTCAAATTAATCAAGTTTTCCTTCTCCGACTCTATTTAGATGCAAATGCAACTACGTCCATTTTTTAACTTTAGTCATCTATCAAATAACGATACATGGTAATTTGATTTCTTAGTGTCGGTAACACTCGTTAACAAGATCGTTTTGTTAAGGAAAAAGTTAACGATTGTCCTGAGATATTAGTTAAAAAATTAAGACTAAAATATTTTTTTTAGTTCTTATAAAATATTCAATTTTTAATTTTCGTCTTGGAATTTTTTTTATTTCATTTTTATAAAATATTTAAATTATTTTTTTAGTCTTTATTGTTGATATTACTTTTAAATGTGGATGTGTCTAATGTCCATCACTGTCAATAATCATATGTGCAGCACCCCCACACATTATACAACATTGCTCGCATTTGTAAACTCATTCAGAGATTGTTTATGATATGTATGAAGGAGAAAATGTACAAAGAATTTCAGTTCAAGTCGGAAATGAAATTTAATTTTTTGAATGAGTTTAAGGAGTGTAACACTCTTATATAATGTGTCAGGGTACTTCTCAAATATTGGTCACTATTATAGATGTTCAACACATCCACAATTAACAGTAAAATCAATATCAGAGACTAAATAAATAGCATATATAAATATTTTATAAGGATGAAATAAAAAAGAAAAATTTTTCAGGGACGAAAATCAAAACTCAAACATTTTATAGGGACTAAAAAGTTTTTTTACCCTTTAATAAAATATTGATATCAAATATAAAAGCATTACTAATTATTAGTTAATAGATAATAATTAAAAATAATTTTTTCTCTTAGAATTAGGCCTCAATATTATAATTTGTTTTAGGCCTACATATATGTTGGGTCGGCTCTGACTGACCCGCATTCACCCCGACTTGCAAGGTGAATATTTACACCTTCAATTTCGATTAGTCTATCATTCCATAATTGAACCAACCTATTAGGCCTCATTTTTTCTCTTCCTCACTTTTTTTACACCTTCAATGTCGATTAGTCTATCATTTCCATAATTGAACCAACCTTTTACATTAGTTTATCTTCTATCATTCCACAAAATTAACCAACCTTTTACTCCTTTCTCCTTCTCAATTCCTTTCTTAAAATTCTTCAAACTAGTTTATTTGAAAAAAGGTTTCAATTTCATAAAAATTACATAGACATATTAATTTTCTTCCAAAACTTTGATATTAAAAAAAAATATATACCCTCCTTAATCACGAAGTTAAGGTTCGTTTTGATCTTAAATAAAAGGACAAGTGTCACAAAAAAAAATAAAAGGACAAGTCTTTAAATTTAATATTCTCTAGGGAAAGCAATGCTAAAGATTAATTTGAGGTTATTTTAAGAAAATATAAACTCAACACATTGGTTTTAAATTATGAATACCAAACCCAAATATGCTTCAACTTATAAGGATTAAAAACATATTTTACACAAAATTTAATAAAGGGTAAAATAACTTTTTAGTCTTTATAAAATATTGATTTTCATCCCTGGAAGATTTTTCTTTTTTATTTCATCCTTATAAAATATCTAGGTTATTTTTTACTCATTAACCAAATCATTTTGTTAAGGAAAAAGTTAAAGATTGTCCTGGGACATTAATTAAAAAATTAAAAATAAAAATATTTTATTAAAATGTGTAACATTTAATATTATAAATGTAATTAATATTGTGATTTTCAATAAAAATATTTTATTTTTTGATTTCTTAAAAATATTTTATATTTTAACTATAAGTTTAACTGAATTTGGGTCATATTATCATATATTAATTAATACAAACTAATTTATCACAAATACCAAAGAGTTGTGGCTCAGTTGGCAACGTAGGCTGAGATTGTGGAAAGAGTTCTCTGGTTCGATCCCCACTAAACACACTCTTCGGGAGGGGTGAGGAGCTTTAACTGTGACTAAGTCCCGAATAGGATTGCCCCTGGTAATAGGGGATACCTGTGATTAACACAAAAAAACTAATTTATCACAAATTAAAGTTCTAGATTGATTAACAAAACGATCTTGCTAACGAGTGCCTCGAGACACTATTTAAGAAATCAAAAAATAAAATATTTTTATTGGAAATCACAACATTAATTGCATCTATAACATTAAATGTTACACATTCCAATAAAATATCACAAATTAAAGTTCTAGATTGATTAACAAAACGATCTTGCTAACGAGTGCCTCGAGACACTATTTAAGAAATCAAAAAATAAAATATTTTTATTGGAAATCACAACATTAATTGCATCTATAACATTAAATGTTACACATTCCAATAAAATATTTTTATTTTTAATTTCTTAACCAGTGTCTCAAAGCACTCGTTAGCGGAATCGTTTTGTTAATTAATCTAGAACTTTAGGTTCCGTTCGGAATGGTTGCGAGTTTTCAGTTTTTAAAAATATTGAATAAAGTTTTTACAACTCAAAAACCAAAAACTGAAAATCACTTTTTTGTGGTTTTCAAAATGTCTGTTTTGGAAATCACAAAAAACAAGTTTTTAATTTTTTATTTTGATTGAACATTTTTAAAAACCAAAAAACTAAAATCTCACAACCAACTCGAACGGCCGTAATTTGTTATAAATTAGTTTGTATTAATTAATATCAATCAATATATTATATAAAACACAGTTGCTGACAGGTCCTATTATTTGACGTGTCACCCTCTCGTGATGCCAGTTTCCCTCCAAAACAGTATTATATGAAAGTAAACAATGAATAAAATCCCATTTGGAACGTGTACAATCCCATTTTATTATTATAAAAATTTTATTTTTTAAATATTTTGTATTAATGTTTTAAATAATCAGGATATTGCCTAAAATATTTTCATAATAAATCACTTTATTAAATAAAGATTCACGTTGATTATTAATAAAAATAAAAATCTGATCAGTAAATTGAAATGGTTTGTTTTTTTTAAATATTTAAATATTAATTTATTTTAATGGTTTATTTAGTTTTCTGATGCCATTAAGATTTCTAATGCAATCAATGTTATACTTTATGAGTTTAAATTTTAAATTTGAATTTTGAAATATTTAGTGGGATTGGAAACTGTAGCCTATAATAATATTAAGAATCCATAATTCACGTTTTATTAATGAATGAATAATGATCTGTAAAAATTTAAGAATCAGATTTTATAATTTTGGAACGTGTACAATCCCATTTTATTATTATAAAAATTTTATTTTTTAAATATTTTGTATTAATGTTTTAAATAATCAGGATATTGCCTAAAATATTTTAATAATAAATCACTTTATTAAATAAAGATTCACGTTGATTATTAATAAAAATAAAAATCTGTATAGTAAATTGAAATGGTTTATTTAGTTTAAATATTTAAATATTGATTTATTTTAATGGTTTATTTAGTTTTCTGATGCCATTAAGATTTCTAATGCAATCAATGTTATACTTTATGAGGTTAAATTTTAAATTTGAATTTTGAAATATTTAGTGGGATTGGAAACTGTAGCCTATGATAATATTAAGAATCCCATAATTCACGTTTTATTAATGATTGAAGGATGATCTGTAAAGATTTAAGAATCAGATTTTATAATTTTGGAACGTGTACAATCCCATTTTATTATTATAAATTTTTTTTTTTTTAAATATTTTGTATTCATGTTTTAAATAATCAGGATATTGCCTAAAATATTTTAATAATAAATCACTTTATTAAATAAAGATTCACGTTGATTATTAATAAAAATAAAAATCTGATCAGTAAATTGAAATGGTTTATTTAGTTTAAATATTTAAATATTAATTTATTTTAATGGTTTATTTAGTTTTCTGATGCCATTAAGATTTCTAATGCAATCAATGTTATACTTTATGTTGTTAAATTTTAAATTTGAATTTTGAGATATTTAGTGGGATTGGAAACTGTAGCCTATAATAATATTAAGAATCCCATAATTCACGTTTTATTAATGCATGAAGAATGATATGTAAAGATTTAAGAATCAGATTTTATAATTTTGGAACGTGTACAATCCTATTTTATTATTATAAAAATTTTATTTTTTAAATATTTTGTATTAATGTTTTAAATAATCAGGATATTGCCTAAAATATTTTAATAATAAATCACTTTATTAAATAAAGATTCACGTTGATTATTAATAAAAATAAAAATCTGTATAGTAAATTGAAATGGTTTATTTAGTTTAAATATTTAAATATAAGACTAATAGATGGTTAAATATTCACGTTGTGCTTATGCTTTTTGAGTTATAAGTATGACTTCCCGTTATGATTTAATCTCTAATGTGAATGGAGGCTCTGAGCATAAGATATGGAGAATTAAAGTCAGAGTCATTAGGCTATGGAGGTCTTCATATTATAAGGATAACAATAATAAACAAATGATTGAATTGGTTGTTTTGGACGAACAGGTTCAACAATTCCTCATCTTTGATAACAATTTTTCTTTATTTTTTTGTTATAAATTTTTTTGATAGTTTATTGCTTTACATGTTTTAGGGAGGTCGTATCCAATGCACGGTGAAGAGCATTCATGTGTATCTGTTTGAGAATAATATCAACGAAGATAATGTGTACATGCTAGAAAACCTCAGCGTTGCACTTAACAGTGGAAAGTACAAACCTACAATGCATGAATTTAGAATGTTCTTCAAGAGAGAGACACGAGTTACTCTGGTAGAAGATTCTTCCATTCCCCTCTATGGTTTTTCATTTGTCCCATTCGTTGAAATATTGAATGAAACTAAGGACGACAGACGTTTGGTTGGTAAGTTTTATTTACACTATGTTTAATGATTTTTTTTATTTCATAATGATTTCATAGTTATTAAAATTCTAACACAATTTTTATTTTAAATATCCTACTTTGCAGATGTACTAGGTGTTGTTACTGGGAAAGGTAATCTGATTGAGTTCAAGAAAGAGGGAAAGCCATGCAACTATGTTGTCATAGAGTTGGAAAATACTGAGTAATCTTTATCTATTAATACAATGCATTATCTCTTCAAATCACACATTATTAAATGATAAACTTGAAACCTTTTTTTTATTATTTTTATTTCAGGGGAGGTCTTAAACTTAGGTGTACTTTATGGGAGGACTATGCTTTTATGTTTTTGAAACATTTGGAAGACCATCCATCTGAGTCCTATGTTGTTGTTCTTCAATTTGCAAAAATGAAAAATTTTAAAGGTATTAATACAAACTTATTACCAAAAGGTTATTTTAAACAATATATTTATCATTTTGGAAGACTGAGCATTTCATTATTTGCAACAGGGTCAGTAGGTGTTTCAAACACAACTTACAACTCTAAGTTGTTTATCAATGCCAATATTCCTGAAATTGAAGACTTTCAAATGAGGTTTTTGGGTTTAAACTTTGTTTTTTGTAGGGTTTTGATGTTTAATTTTTACTTAGTATGAATTGTGACAAATTGAAATTACATCTTAAATCATGCAAGGTTGAAATCTTCTGATTCTCAACAAGGTATTCAGTTTAGTCAGTTAAGTGATCATGCTTCTTTGACCCTTGAGGAAGAATTTCTTGAAAGAGGAGTGTACAAATCAATTGCTAATTTGAAAGAAGTAACACAGGTATATTAAGTATACTTGAATTTTTTCAATTTCAAATTTGCATTTTTATGATTGATTGATTTTTTTTGTGAATTTTGTTTTGCATCAGAATTCTGTTTTTGTAACAATTGGGACTGTTAAGGACATTGAGTCTGAATATAACTGGTGCTATCGTGATTGTAAGAAATGTTCTCTTGGTTTGAAGTTGGATGGGTCTATGTTCTATTGTAAAAAATGTGTCACTCATTATTCAACTTTTGTGACAAGGTATGTTCTTAATAGTTTCATTTGTTAATATTAAAGTGAAATGATAGGAGTGTACATTACTAAAATAAGACTTTCATTATGTAGATATTCTATTCAGCTTCGTGTAGTGGATGAGACAGATTCTGCATCTTTTATCTTATTTGATAAAGAAGCCTCAAATTTCCTGAAAATTCTTGCATATGAACTTCGCACTTCATATATTGCTAAGGTATTCACTTAAACTCTTGACTAATAAACATTTTAAACAATCACACGTTTGCTCTTCAATCCAATCGTATGCAATTTTTCTATTATAGGGTGGAGATAAGAATAGGCATCCCGAAGAGATTGATTCCTTTAAAGATAGGAAATTCCTTTTTAAAGTGCAAGTTAAGATTCAAGATATGGAGTCAATTGTTCCTTATGTCATTAGTATTTCAAGGCTTTGTTTTGAAGATAACATTATAGCTTCCTTTGAAAAGAAATACCAAATTGAAGAGGTATGTAATTAGCATTCTCAGTACAACATGTTTTCATTGTCTTACATATTATCTATAATATGATGTTGTTTTGTTTATTTGACATAGGTAGCATTAATTCAAGACAACTCTGAACTTTTGAGTCAGTTTACTGAGTCCTCAGATCTGTTGAAGGTATTTTTCTAATCTCATTTGTTATGGAAATTAGGTAGTTTATTATTTAAGTATTTCAGATTGCTTTCTTATTTAAATTTCAATTTTGGTTTCACGACAATTTATCTGTGTCATGTGATAATGGAGTAGATACTCCAAGTCCCCTTTTACCGACTGGAAAAACGACATCGAATATGGATTCAAGTGTTATAAAGGTTCTTGATGTGGATCTTGCTGAGTATTGTGGAAATGCAAGTTTTGATACTCTCTCAAAATGCAAGGGTGAGATGCATTCTGAACAGACCATAGTTCGCGTTGCTGTTCATGGCGATGAACAATCTGCTAAGAAGCTGAGGAAAGTTATCAAGGAAGAGAAGAATTAGTCTCATTTCTTTTTTATTGTTAATTATGTTCATCACAGTTTTGTTAAGACTATTGTTACATGTCTTTTTTACGAGTTAGTCCTGGCTTTTTTTTTTTGAAAGAACAGTTGTTAAACATTATTTGTTGGTTTTCAACAATTTGCACTTTATTATTTCCGATTATTCATCGCTTTTTTGTTTCTATTATCCGGTGTTATAATCATCCTGTGAAAATGATTTGGAAAGGCATTGAATAGAAGTGCCATTAATTCCAATTTTTTATTTGATTTTTAACAAAAATTTAAAGCTAAAGTAAAATTTTAATACATTTCTTACCTGTTCCAAAAACCTTTTTTGTAGGTGCATAAATAATTTAGAGAGTAAGCCTGAGTTTAGTTACTTTAGTAAGTAATTAACCCATGTTCTATTTTTTATTTAAATATTGATTTATTTTAATCGTTTATTTAGTTTTCTGATGCCATTAAGATTTCTAATGCAATCAATGTTATACTTTATAAGGTTAAATTTTAAATTTGAATTTTGAAATATTTAGTGGGATTGGAAACTGTAGCCTATGATAATATTAAGAATCCCATAATTCACGTTTTATTAATGATTGAAGGATGATCTGTAAAGATTTAAGAATCAGATTTTATAATTTTGGAACGTGTACAATCCCATTTTATTATTATAAAAATTTTATTTTTTAAATATTTTGTATTCATGTTTTAAATAATCATGATATTGCCTAAAATATTTTAATAATAAATCACTTTATTAAATAAAGATTCACGTTGATTATTAATAAAAATAAAAATCTGTATAATAAATTGAAATGGTTTATTTAGTTTAAATATTTAAATATTGATTTATTTTAATGGTTTATTTAGTTTTCTCATGCCATGAAGATTTCTAATGCAATCAATGTTATACTTTATGAGGTTAAATTTTAAATTTGAATTTTGAAATATTTAGTGGGATTGGAAACTGTAGCCTATGATAATATTAAGAATTCCATAATTCACGTTTTATTAATGCATGAAGAATGATCTGTAAAGATTTAAGAATCAGATTTTATAATTTTGTAACGTGGACAATCCCATTTTATTATTATAAAAATTTTATTTTTTAAATATTTTGTATTAATGTTTTAAATAATCAGGATATTGCCTAAAATATTTTAATAATAAATCACTTTATTAAATAAAGATTCACGTTGATTATTAATAAAAATAAAAATCTGATCAGTAAATTGAAATGGTTTATTTAGTTTAAATATTTAAATATAAGACTAATAGATGGTTAAATTGAAATCATATTTCATTTAAATATTGATTTATTTTAATGGTTTATTTAGTTTTCTGATGCCATTAAGATTTCTAATGCAATCAATGTTATACTTTATGAGTTTAAATTTTAAATTTGAATTTTGAAATATTTAGTGGGATTGGAAACTGTAGCCTATAATAATATTAAGAATCCACAATTCACGTTTTATTAATGAATGAATAATGATCTGTAAAGATTTAAGAATCAGATTTTATAATTTTGGAACGTGTACAATCCCATTTTATTATTATAAAAATTTTATTTTTTAAATATTTTGTATTAATGTTTTAAATAATCAGGATATTGCCTAAAATATTTTAATAATAATTCACTTTATTAAATAAAGATTCACGTTGATTATTAATAAAAATAAAAATCTGTATAATAAATTGAAATGGTTTATTTAGTTTAAATATTTAAATATTGATTTATTTTAATGGTTTATTTAGTTTTCTCATGCCATGAAGATTTCTAATGCAATCAATGTTATACTTTATGAGGTTAAATTTTAAATTTGAATTTTGAAATATTTAGTGGGATTGGAAACTGTAGCCTATGATAATATTAAGAATCCCATAATTCACGTTTTATTAATGATTGAAGGATGATCTGTAAAGATTTAAGAATCAGATTTTATAATTTTGGAACATGTACAATCCCATTTTATTATTATAAAAATTTTATTTTTTAAATATTTTGTATTCATGTTTTAAATAATCATGATATTGCCTAAAATATTTTAATAATAAATCACTTTATTAAATAAAGATTCACGTTGATTATTAATAAAAATAAAAATCTGATCAGTAAATTGAAATGGTTTATTTAGTTTAAATATTTAAATATTAATTTATTTTAATGGTTTATTTAGTTTTCTGATGCCATTAAGATTTCTAATGCAATCAATGTTATACTTTATGTTGTTAAATTTTAAATTTGAATTTTGAAATATTTAGTGGGATTGGAAACTGTAGCCTATAATAATATTAAGAATCCCATAATTCACGTTTTATTAATGCATGAAGAATGATCTGTAAAGATTTAAGAATCAGATTTTATAATTTTGGAACGTGTACAATCCCATTTTATTATTATAAAAATTTTATTTTTTAAATATTTTGTATTAATGTTTTAAATAATCAGGATATTGCCTAAAATATTTTAATAATAAATCACTTTATTAAATAAAGATTCACGTTGATTATTAATAAAAATAAAAATCTAGTCAGTAAATTGAAATGGTTTATTTAGTTTAAATATTTAAATATAAGACTAATAGATGGTTAAATTGAAATCGTATTTCATTTAAATATTGATTTATTTTAATGGTTTATTTAGTTTTCTGATACTATTAAGATTTCTAATGCAATCAATGTTATACTTTATGAGTTTAAATTTTAAATTTGAATTTTGAAATATTTAGTGGGATTGGAAACTGTAGCCTGTAATAATATTAAGAATCCCATAATTCACGTTTTATTAATGCATGAAGAATGATCTGTAAAGATTTAAGAATCAGATTTTATAATTTTGGAACGTGTACAATCCCATTTTATTATTATAAAAATTTTATTTTTTAAATATTTTGTATTAATGTTTTAAATAATCAGGATATTGCCTAAAATATTTTAATAATAAATCATTTTATTAAATAAAGATTCACGTTGATTATTAATAAAAATAAAAATCTAATCAGTAAATTGAAATGGTTTATTTAGTTTAAATATTTAAATATAAGACTAATAGATGGTTAAATTGAAATCGTATTTCATTTAAATATTGATTTATTTTAATGGTTTATTTAGTTTTCTGATGCCATTAAGATTTCTAATGCAATCAATGTTATACTTTATGAGTTTAAATTTTAAATTTGAATTTTGAAATATTTAGTGGGATTGGAAACTGTAGCCTGTAATAATATTAAGAATCCCATAATTCACGTTTTATTAATGCATGAAGAATGATCTGTAAAGATTTAAGAATCAGATTTTATAATTTTGGAACGTGTACAATCCCATTTTATTATTATAAAAATTTTATTTTTTAAATATTTTGTATTAATGTTTTAAATAATCATGATATTGCCTAAAATATTTTCATAATAAATCACTTTATTAAATAAAGATTCACGTTGATTATTAATAAAAATAAAAATCTGTACAGTAAATTGAAATGGTTTATTTAGTTTAAATATTTAAATATTGATTTATTTCAATGGTTTATTTAGTTTTCTGATGCCATGAAGATTTCTAATGCAATCAATGTTATACTTTATGAGGTTAAATTTTAAATTTGAATTTTGAAATATTTAGTGGTATTGGAAACTGTAGCCTATGATAATATTAAGAATCCCATAATTCACGTTTTATTAATGATTGAAGGATGATCTGTAAAGATTTAAGAATCAGATTTTATAATTTTGGAACATGTACAATCCCATTTTATTATTATAAAAATTTTACTTTTTAAATATTTTGTATTCATGTTTTAAATAATCATGATATTGCCTAAAATATTTTAATAATAAATCACTTTATTAAATAAAGATTCACGTTGATTATTAATAAAATAAAAATCTGATCAGTAAATTGAAATGGTTTATTTAGTTTAAATATTTAAATATTAATTTATTTTAATGGTTTATTTAGTTTTCTGATGCCATTAAGATTTCTAATGCAATCAATGTTATACTTTATGTTGTTAAATTTTAAATTTGAATTTTGAAATATTTAGTGGGATTGGAAACTGTAGCCTATAATAATATTAAGAATCCCGTAATTCACGTTTTATTAATGCATGAAGAATGATCTGTAAAGATTTAAGAATCAGATTTTATAATTTTGGAACGTGTACAATCCCATTTTATTATTATAAAAATTTTATTTTTTAAATATTTTGTATTAATGTTTTAAATAATCAGGATATTGCCTAAAATATTTTAATAATAAATCATTTTATTAAATAAAGATTCACGTTGATTATTAATAAAAATAAAAATCTAATCAGTAAATTGAAATGGTTTATTTAGTTTAAATATTTAAATATAAGACTAATAGATGGTTAAATTGAAATCGTATTTCATTTAAATATTGATTTATTTTAATGGTTTATTTAGTTTTCTGATGCCATTAAGATTTCTAATGCAATCAATGTTATACTTTATGAGTTTAAATTTTAAATTTGAATTTTGAAATATTTAGTGGGATTGGAAACTGTAGCCTGTAATAATATTAAGAATCTCATAATTCACGTTTTATTAATGCATGAAGAATGATCTGTAAAGATTTAAGAATCAGATTTTATAATTTTGGAACGTGTACAATCCCATTTTATTATTATAAAAATTTTATTTTTTAAATATTTTGTATTAATGTTTTAAATAATCATGATATTGCCTAAAATATTTTCATAATAAATCACTTTATTAAATAAAGATTCACGTTGATTATTAATAAAAATAAAAATCTGTACAGTAAATTGAAATGGTTTATTTAGTTTAAATATTTAAATATAAGACTAATAGATGGTTAAATTGAAATCGTATTTCATTTAAATTGGAGTAATAAAACATTACACAAGATACAAGTTTCTTTACTTTTCATTGAATTCTTTCTCCCTTCATTAGCCATGGAACAAGATGATGAATATCAGAAGAAGATGGCTCGGTGTACAAGGATGATGATTATGATGAATAAAAGGAAAAGACGAATTCAGCCTCAGGATGGAAATACTGAATCACTAAGCAATAATACCAGTTTAAACAACAATTTTCAGAGCAGGAAACCTTTGGATCCAATAAGTCAAGGTTTGTAGTTGATGTAATTGTTGTTCATGTTAGAATTCATCTTTTGTGAAATTAATTAATGTATTATTTTACTTTTTGTTACAATAGATAATGTTTCAATAACTCCTTTAACAAAAAGAAGAGCAACCACTTCTGGAAAAGAAAACATGATATGCAAAGGTATTGTTTTAATATTATCTTTCAACTTTTTCTGTCATGAATATATCTCATTGACTATAGATTCATTCTTTTTGTATTCATACTTGATTTAATTGTTTTAGAAAACGTTATTGCATGGAGTGAGGAAAATTTTTTGATTCTTAATGGAAGTATCAAAGTCAACCCCATCTTATCTGCCACCGAAGTAGTCAATCCATCAATGACTCAATCTGTAGTAACAAATGGTTTGTGCATTTTCATCTTTCATATTTTAATATTATGTTTCTCAAAATATTCACAATTGAAAGTTGTCCTATTTCAAGATTCTTCCACATAAATGGTTGTGAGTACAACAACTCAGAATACTTCTCAAGTTGCATCAGTGACTATTATAATTAATTTAACCACTTGAAGGTATTGAAAACAAGATTTAGGAATAACTTATTATTTCTGCTGACAGGATCTTCTAAAGAGATGTCTGAAAATTTGAGGATAAGATTTCAGGATAAGCCAATCCAATCATCTCCTTCTCCTGCGCATAGTGACATCTTAACTTTAACTCCAAGGTTTTTTATAACAAGTATTTGCCATTAAACATTTTTTAGTCACTTTTTTAATATGACATATTCATCATTTATCTAATTCATGACAGTATTAAAGTAAAAAGAGGGAAGCATGTCATACAAAACTCAAGAATAATCGAGTCTGTGCAATGTCATCCTACTTATTTATTCCAGGATGCTGAACATATTGAGACTAATGAATCTGACAGATATCCTTTTAATGATTATGAAGGTACTTTATCTCTAAAATGTTGCTTAACATGCAAGGTTCCCCATTTTGATTATGTATTATGTTATTTAATGTTCTGTAATATCATTTATACAGTGTTAGATCAATTTGATGATTCAATTATAGAAGAAGACCTGGATGGAATGGATATGTTTGATGACTCAACCTTTGCAGGTATATGAAATTGAATTAAGAGGTGTTTTAGTTTGTTTGAATATCTGCTTTAAAATTATTTTACAATCATTGATAATACATATTCCTATATATTATTCTTATTTTCAGATTTGTTACAAGCTCATGCAATATTTCAAATGTCCCATCCTGAGGAAGGTTTGATGATGCCTTTTGTTATACAGTTACATATTTTTTATCTAATCTGACACACAAATTTTTGCATGTTTCTGTATTTTATTTCAGAAGTCTTAGACATTGGAGACAATTCATTTGAGTGTGAATTCTGCAAGGCTTTAATGTGGTCTGATGAGAGGTTATCAAAAACTAAAGGTTCAAATAGACCTAAATTTTCTCTTTGTTGCATGGAAGGAAAAGTCAAGTTGCCATTGCTTCCAATGCCTCCACCAATTTTAGCTGATTTACACAATAAAAGGAATGAAAGAAGCAAATATTTTCTGAACAACATTCGAGCATTTAATGGAATGTTTTCATTCACATCAATGGCTGGAAAAGTAAATCATGAAGTAAATAATGGAACAACTCCTCCAATTTTCTTACTGGGTGGTCAAAATTATCATACAATTGGGAGTCTTATTCCACAGCCTAACCAGAAACCAAAGTTTGCACAATTGTACATATATGATACAGACAATGAAGTTGATAACAGAATAAATGCTGTCAGGTATACTCTAATGCAATGTCATATACTTTTCCTCATTGTTTAAGTCCAATCTTATTAATAAATTTATTTTTGAAAATGATTTGCAGAAAGAATAAGGATTCATCTTCATTAGATATAGAAATAGTGACAGTCCTAAAGGAAATGCTTGATGAACATATTGTCCTGGCAAAGTCATTTAGATATGCAAGAGATCGTTTTGTTGAAAGAGATTTTGGTGATATCAAGCTAAAATTGATTAGAAAGAGGAATACGGATGGAAGAACATACAATTTACCTTCTGCTTCAGAAGTAGCTGCAATAATTGTAGGAGACATTGATGAATCTCTTGCACACAGGGACATTATTTTAGAAACCCAATGTAGGAGCCTTCAAATTGTGGATACACTACATCCTAACTATTTGGGATTGCAATATCCTTTAATTTTCCCCTTTGGCGAAGATGGATATCGTCCTGATATCCCAACTTCTGAAAATGTTGCAGGCTGTTCCAATAGGAAAAGGAATAAGGTAAGCATGCGAGAATTTTTCGCATATAGAATTCAGGAAATAATTGGAGATTCTCCTATTTTGCTCAAATCAAAAAGGTTATTTCAACAGTTTTTGGTTGATGCATATACTATGGTTGAAGCTGAAAGATTAAGGTACATTAGATTCAATCAAGCTAAGTTAAGAGTGGATCAGTATAAAGGATTACATGAATGTTTAGTTCGTGGAGAGACTAATGCAGCAGCTACAGGACAAAGAATAATTCTTCCAAGTTCTTTTACTGGTGGTCCTAGATACATGTTTAATAATTGTAAAGATGCTTTTGCCATTTTCAAATATTTTGGATATCCAAGTTTTTTTATTACAATGACCTGCAATCCAGAATGGCCTGAAGTTAAGAGGTATATTCAGAGACATGGAGTAAGTGTTGAAGATAGGCCAGATATTTTGTGCAGAGTCTTCAAGATTAAGTTAGATGAGCTCATTAAAGATTTAAAGAGTGGGTATATCTTTGGCAAAGTATCTGCATGTAAGTTACTAATTTGTTTTTTCTTTTCAACTCAACATGAAATATTTAATTAAATTACTGAATTTTTGTTTAAATTTCAGATGTTTGTACTATTGAATTTCAAAAGCGTGGGTTGCCACATGCACACATTTTGTTATTCATGCATCCTGAACATAATCCAAGATCTCCTGAGGATATTGATAGGTTTATATGTGCAGAAATTCCTGACAGTGTTTCGAATCCTAAACTTTTTGGATTAGTTAGTAAATTCATGGTTCATGGACCATGTGGTGTTTATAACAGAAATTCTCCTTACATGAGAAATGGAAAATGTACTAAGCATTATCCAAAGTGTTTCAGACATCGGACAATAATAGATGATGAAGGTTTTCCAAGGTATAGAAGGATTGATAACGGGAGAGTTATTCAAAAAAAGAAGTGTCTCATTGACAACACATTCATTGTTCCTTACAACTCAAAATTACTTTTGAAGTTTGGATGTCATATTAATGTTGAATACACATGTCAAACAAGTTCTATTAAGTACTTATTCAAGTATGTGCACAAGGGCAATGACAGAGTGACAGCTTCATTGTTAAATCATGATTCTGTGGATGAGATCCAAAGTTATTATGACTGTAGGTATATATCAGCATGTGAAGCTACATGGAGGCTATTTACCTTTGATATTCAGGTCAAATATCCTCCTGTCATCAGGTTACCTTTTCATTTGAATGATCAGCAGTCTGTTGTTTTTAGAGATAATGAAGATGTTGAGAATGTTTTGGAAAGAGCTGAAATCAAGACCACAATGTTTCAAGGCTGGATGCAGGCTAATAAAGAGTATACAGATGCTAGGGGGTTGACCTATACTGAACTTCCAACAAAATTTGTGTGGAATAAAAAGTATTTAAAATGGGTGCCTCGACAACAAGGTTTTGCTATTGGAAGAGTTTCTCATGTTCCTACCGGAAATGGAGAGGATTATTATCTTCGATTGTTGCTAAATATCCAAAAGGGATGCATGAGTTTTAAATACATAAGAACTGTAAATGGTTTTATTTACCCAACTTTTAAAGATGCATGTTATGCACTTGGTCTGCTTCAAGATGACAAAGAATTCATTGATGCAATTAAGGAATCATTCACATGGGCTTCTGGTCATTATATCAGAAAATTATTTACTATCATGTTAATTTCAAATAACATTTCAAGACCAGAGTATGTATGGGAAAGTTGTTGGCAAGAACTATCTGATAGTATTCTTTATAACCAAAGGCAACTGCTACAGATGGAAGGTGAATGTTTACTTTTATTACTAAATAATTTTATTTACGATTTTGTAAATCATTCTTACTTTATTACTTTTAATATTGTAGATTTGCAATTAAGTGAAGAAGAGATTAAAAACATTTGTCTTGGGGAGATAGAAGAAATGATGCAGGGGAATGGAAGAAGCTTAAGAGATTATCCTCCAATTCCTTTGCCATCAGCAGATACAGTTCAGAATCTGTCATCAAGATTGGTTGCAGAAGAGTTGAATTTTGATCGTGGAGTTCTAACTGATTTTTTAGGTAATTCTTTACAGAAACTTACTGATGAACAAAAAACAGCATTTAACAAAACAATGCAAGCTGTTGAAGGTGACAATGGTGGATTTTTTTTCCTATATGGTTATGGAGGCACAGGAAAAACCTTTGTGTGGAATACACTATCTGCTGCAGTTCGATGTAAGGGTCAAATCTGTTTGAATGTTGCTTCAAGTGGAATTGCTTCACTTTTACTTCCAAATGGAAGAACTGCACATTCAAGATTTAAAATTCCATTGAATATTAATGAGGACTCATGCTGCAACATTAAGCAAGGATCTCCCCATGCTAAATTGATTCAAAAAGCAAAGTTGATTATATGGGATGAAGCTCCCATGGTCAGTAAGTTGTGCTTTGAGGCATTGGATAGATGTTTTAGAGATATCTTGAGGTTTTGTGATAACCATAAACCTGATTTGCCATTTGGGGGAAAAGTAGTTGTTTTGGGTGGAGATTTTAGACAGATATTACCAGTTATTCCAAGAGGATCAAGGCAAGACATAGCTAATTCAGTAATCAATTCTTCATACTTGTGGTCTTTCTGTGAAGTACTAACACTTACAAAAAAACATGAGACTTAATGATCAAAGCAGTAAGTGCACAACTGCTGAGTTGAAAAGCTTTAGTGAATGGTTGTTAAAAGTCGGAGATGGCCTTGCAGGGGACACTACTGATGGTGAAGCTGAAATTCAAATACCTGAACAGATGTTAATTAAGAATTCTGAAAATGGATTGGATGATTTAATTGATTTTGTATATCCTGATATGTTATCAAACATGAACAGTCTAGGATTCTTTAAGGAAAGAAGCATATTGGCTCCAACTTTGGATGTGGTTTCCCAAGTAAACAATCATATCATGGACATAATCACAGGAGAGGAAAGAACTTATTTGAGTTCAGATTCTGTTTGTAGAGAAGAAGGTAATTCCCAGTGTGAATTAGAAACTTTTTCACCTGAAGTTTTAAATGATTTGAATTGTTCAGGTCTGCCACCACATAAATTGGTTTTGAAAGTTGGTGTTCCCATCATGTTGTTGAGAAATATAGACCAATCTAATGGGTTGTGCAATGGCACCGGAATGCAGATAAGAAGGTTGGGTAATCATGTTATAGAATGTGAAATTCTTACTGGAAATCGAGCTGGTGGAATTGCACTTATTCCCCGGATGAACATGATTCCAAATAATCAAACTCTTCCAGTGAAATTTCAAAGAAGTCAGTTTCCTATTGTTGTCTCATTTGCAATGACAATCAATAAATCTCAGGGACAAACATTGTCATGTGTTGGATTATTTCTTCCAAGACCAGTATTTACACATGGTCAGTTGTATGTTGCTTTGTCAAGAGTGAAATCTATCCATGGATTAAAGATTTTATTGAAAAATCATGATAATGTTTCTGAGAATTGCACAATTAACGTTGTCTATAGAGAAGTATTCCAGAAACTTTCATGAACATGTATTTATTTCAATACATCTGATCATTTCAAAGTATTCTGAGCAGGTATTTATTCAACACTTTTTTCTATATTTCATTCCATTATTAATTTTTTTATTTACATTTATACAACATTTTATCTATTTTTAAATTAACCAACTCCCTTTATTTTTTTTTGCAGGATTTCTGTCATAAGTCTCCTATTATTGAATTTTGAAGATTAGCTTTATTAAATTGTTTATTTAGAAACATATTATCATTTTTTTAGTATTTTCAGTTATTATAATTGCTCTTTTCAATGATTTCGTGCAACGCACGGGTTCTACACTAGTAAGATAATATGACCCAAATTCAATTAAACTTATAGTTAAAATATAATTGTCTACAACTGAAAAATTAAGAAAAGATTGACTTAATAGCTCATTTATTAATAAAATTTCAATATCATATTCCAATGATTTATCTTCTTAATATCATTTTCTTTTAATGAAAGGAGGACCACCTGCTACATATATGCATGCATATGAAAAATTAAATAGCTTAATAACCACAAGTAAAATTAAGAGAGTTGTTTAAGTCAAAATTGTTAGGATTATTTCCAATATAATCTAACCTTTTTTTAGTGGTTGTTGGCTGGTTAATTAATCTATAACCTTTTTTTTTCGTTTGAGAGTCTATAAGTACACGAGTCTATAATTTTTTTTTCAACGTCTGAGATATATATTCATTCTGCATTTTAGTAGCTAGAGGCTTGTCTCTTTCTAATTAAGATGATGGAAAATGTTAAACCCCACCACACACATGCATATGGCTGGATCTTGTCGTCCAAGACTATGGCACTAACACATATTTATAGTCCTAATTAATGTTTTGATCACTCTCCTATCAAATCACCAACAGCTCCACTTTGTCCGTGTAATTAATGTGCGAGCTTATGCAAAACCACCTAATCTAGCCCTAGAATATGCCATTTAATTTTCTTATATACTGAAATATATTTTTATCTTAGCTGGCAACTTAAATGGTTATACTGTTGGAACACAGGAAAAGGATGATAAAGGTAGACCAAATACAACTAAGATCTAGACAAAATACAAATGATGTGTACAATGTTACCTTTGACGGAAAGAAATTTAGCACCCCTAAACGACCTTAGGGTCCTAGTGTCACAACCTTGTCCACTACAATAATAGCCAAAATTTCATATATATACTTGATTGAATGGATGCCTTCAACAAAGTTAAAATTTCACAATGCCGACAAACACTTAAATTTTCCCTCTGATCAATCATAACATGTTGTATCTTTTAGTCATCCATACATTAGGAAAAGATTACTCAAAATAGAGACTATATATAGTTATGTATATTTATTTTGATATTTGTCATATTGTCTATCCTCACGTGTGATGCACCAATAAGATGGTGACACATGGGTCCAAAAGTTGGACCCAATATCACACGAGCCAATCACGGAAGAAATGGATGTGGTGGGCACACCAAGACTAGTTTTTCGCCTTCTAATTATACCACCACATACATAGATCATTAAGTACAAGATATTATTAACTTAATAATCTACAATATCTAATGTTTTACTATAGTAGGGGGACCCTTATATGGCAAGATTTGAAGAAAAGGTTGTTTGTCTTTTATCAAGTGTAAACAAAAAGAATCCATTCGCATAATCCAAGGAGAAATTTTATAATTGTTAATGAGCTGATTGAGGATCATGGGTATACCTCCTCCTTAGCAACACAAGAATAAAATATTAATAATGACGAAAAAGAATAAAAAAATTAGTTCTTAAACCCATGATTACGTGAGTTGTTCCTTAGGAAGAATGGGTGGTGGTTAAGGAAAACATGTGAATTGTGAACAAGATTTTCAGAGACAATATCATGTGTTTGCCATTGCCTAAGTGGGTTTTACTGTGGAGTGTGGAAGGTATATAAAGAAAACTAGTTTGAGTTGAGAGCTATTTATGCAACTGAAAAAAGATATCCCTAATATCTATTGATCTAGAATCAAATTTAACGCGATACACTTTTCTTCTTTCCATGTGTGAAATAAAAACAAATAACTTTACCTTCTGAATTTTAACTATTTTTTTTTGACAACAACTAATATTTTTAAATAGTTCAAAGAGGAGTGCTAGCAACACACTCTTTTGAACACTCTCTCAAACACACTCCATGTGGTTGGTTAAAATTCACATGGGCACCACCAAATTCGTGGGTCCCACTCCCAAGTGGTGGGATCCATGTGGATTTTAACCAATCACATGTAGTGTGTTATAGAGAGTGTTTAAAAGAGTGTGTTCCTAGCATTTCTCTAGTTCAAATAACACACATGCCTCGTAAAATGACTTGTACAAGTTTTTCTTTTGTTGTGGCCCAGATCAACTTTTTTAGGATACAAGGCCTTTTGGTTTGTGAAAGCGTGGACTCATTCTAAAGCCCATCAATAGAAGGCCCAATGTAAAATAGCTATAGAGCCCTAACCCAAAACGGCCCATAATTGATAAAGATGTCTATAAATTAGTCCACCCAAGGCAGAAACCCTAATCTCTCGCTCTCATCTTCCATTGTATGCATCGGTGCGGCTCTAGCAAGTCGTATCGTATGCGATAGAACATAGCTTCTTCTTCTTTTCTTTTATTTGCTTTTAATTTTTATTATTAGTAGTAGTATTTGGTTGGGTTCAATGCCACGTCGCTGATAGCTAAATTGTGCAATGATCAGCGATGCTATGATTGAACCAAAAGCAAGAGTCACATTGTTTCGCATCTTGATAGGAATCTGTGGATTCGGTACTCTATCCATCTACGGAGCCGTTTTGTGCGATTACATTTTCCTCCCTTTTATTTATTAGTTTTTATTTTTCAAAATAATAATTGAAACTCCTGATGGTGTTGCACGTGGTTTCCATGAGTTCCGTTGGGACTAGATTCCAAATTGGAATTCCCTACTGAAGAATTTACCATCGGAGGTGAATTCCTATGTTCATATTTCACAGGACCTTTTCAATCAATAGTTTAAGATTTATAATATTACAAGACCAAAAAAGCTATAAAATCTGGATTAACTGCATGCCTTGGTAGGATTCCTACAAAACTACCCTCCACAATGAGTTTTTTTTTTTTTTCCTTCACTTAACATCAAACTAAGAAATAGTAGAGCAAACCAAAAATAGGTCTTTAGTTTGTTTTCACACAAAATTACATTACAGACGTACGTCCATGTTTAAGGTATGTGAATCTTTTAATAGAGAGTTTCGATGTAAATCAAACATAATGTAGGTCATGTTTAAGGTCTGTGAATCTTTTAATAGATAGTTTCGTTTTGATCAAAAATCGGCATTTGCAGCGTTACCAGAACTCTGTTGGACTAGAATTTTCCCCCAAGATTATTATAATTCATGGTCCTGATTAAGGACAGGGCCATTTACAAATGCAATTTAATTGAATATAGCGATATAAATATAAATTATGATTGATTTTCATTAAAATCAAGTTTAAAATGTCCACTAATAAGCTGTAAATCAAACATACTAAAAGAATTTTAAATATTATTTTTTTAACAAAAAAATTTCAAATAATTATTTCAATCAAGAAAATATTCATTGCAAAATGTCTCAATGCATTTATAAAGTTTAAGGATCCAACTTATTTTTTATTTATAAATTGATTTAACGGTTTTTCTAACTTGAGCAACCTTTGCACGGGATGAAAAATCAAAAATGAAAATGTTTTATTGGAAATTACGACTTTTAACATTATTAATGCATTGATTGTTGTGATAGTCGTAATTTCTAATAAAATATTTCCACTTTTATTTCTTATTATGTGCAAGGTTGCACATGTTAGAAAAACCGTTGATTTCAAGCTAAAGTAAAAAGTAATAGCTTTTAAAACAGTTTAAATTTTTTTACACTTAAAAGTCACTTTTAAATTAGTTGTTTGATAAAATATTTTATTAAAATTATCTTATTTCTAACTATTTAATTATAAAACTGTAAATATTTCTAATTAATGTAAATTTAAAAGATAAAGATAAATTTTTAAATAAATTATGAAATATCATAAATTTTACGAGTTACACAGACATCCAATGATGTGCTGGCATATCATTTAAATTTTACGAAACTACCAGTGTCAAATGAAAGTACAATACAAGAAATCTAAACAAAATACTTTGGAGTTCGAAGACTTCCTTCAAGTCTGGATGAGAAGGTTAGCCACTCATGGAGGAGGGCAACCCACAAAATGAGAAAATGGAAGAGATGGAGGAAGGAGATCCATGCCCTAGCAGAGCTTCAGCTGAGGAGGGAAGACTTCGAGAAGAGGAATATCAGAATGTGTCTCAAAATAGTTCCCCCTTTCTTCTTTTGAACGCGTCCAACAGGCTAAAAAGAATGCGCGCGCTCAAGCGCACAAAGTGGGTGCTTGAGCGCCCTATTGATTTGCTGAAGGGACTCGTGCGCTTGAGTGCGCGTTTGGGTGCTCAAGCGCGCAAACTTGCTGCCAAAGTCTTTTTTGTCTCCTCTTTTAACTCCATTTGTTTCTTAGCTTTCCTTCCAAGTCATGTACCTAAACAAAATATATACATTCCTTATCAAAATAGCATAAAAAATTCAAATTAAACTAAAAACTAAATACAACTAAATTCAAGCAATAAAAGGACAATTAGGGGCCACATTAAGAACAATTATCGTCCCAAAGTGTTAAAATTATACCTAAAAACTACTAATTCTATGCACTTATCAAAGGTACGCAACTTCAGCAGCACGATGGAGAGGCGGAATATAAAGGCAACGAATAGAGACGTGAACGACGCAACTACAACAACACAGCGGAGATGCAACGAACAAAGAGGCAACGAACAAAGACGTGAACAACGACATGACTTCAATAGCACCGCGGAGAGGCAGAAAATAGAGACGTTATCCACCTCACCACAAGCTCGACGAAGGAGAAAACCAGTGGCTTAATGTTGTGGGTCTGAATTTATGATGTCCCCGTGTAAGACTTTACAAAGATTCTTCAGGGCGGTGGGTATCGATTTTCAAGAGAGATAGTGGACAGGGATGGTTTGTAAGAGAAAAAATTATAAAATAGAAACAGAGAAAGTGTGAAACGTAGAAAGTCAGATTCAAAGCGGGATCCTTTCTAGAAAAGCCACGTGAAAGCAAAAAAAAAACTAACCTTTTCTTTAAGCTTCTTTTTAATATAAAAAAAAGTTGTTTTTTAGTTTAAGAGCTTTTTGAAATACCCATTTGGCCCAACATTTACTATTAATTGACTTATAAGTCAAAATTAAGCTCTACCAAACGGTCACTAAATAGAAAGTATTATAGTAGTACACTACAAATCAAAACAACAAATCGAGCACGCATACTCGGTCAATGTAAACAAATTACCAGTCCTAATACTAACAGAAAAATAAAATCAAAGCCTCCTATTACAAAAATTCTTAAACAACTTGGACTTTTCTTCTTTTTTTTTTAAAATTCCTTTCGGATCAACACATGTCAAACATCAACTCCAAGTAAAAAATCCATAGCATCAACCCAATCAATCTGAGTAAAATAATGCTGCAAAATCGAGCTCTAGTGGTTAAAATGCATAGTAGGCAGTGGTTTTGAATAAAAACTGTGCTGCAAAATGATGACTCTAACATAATCTCGCAAAAGGAGGAGAGGTCAAAAGTAAAAGAGGTGGTGGCCGGAAAGGAGGGGGGAGGATGTGGTGGTGGTGGTGGCAGCAGCAGGATGGAGAAAGTAGAAGAAAGTACAAGGAAAAGAAAACTCCCACTTAAAAAAGAGAATAAATTGAAGTTGAAATTCCAATCACAAGAAGGGGGGTTGAATTGTGATTGCTTAAAATTTTCTGCAATATTTTCTTTTAATACTTAATCTGCTCAAGATGAACTTGGCTTGGTATTAAAAGTTTTTCACACAAGAAGGTTAAGGTTATATACTATGCAGTATGCAGAAGATACAGTTCTTTATATGGAACCTTTAGCAACACTTACTTAGGTATTAGATAGTTTTTTTTAAACAGTTTGATGCTCATGCAATAAGTTATTAAATAAGGAGAGTAGGGAAGAGAAGATTGCACACACAGATTTTTATATTGGTTCACCTCTTCCAACCTGAGGCTACGTCCAGTCCCTACACCAAGTAGGATTTTCTTACTCAACTTTCTCTTTACAATCACCTTGGGTACACTTTACCACTAGTATTCTTTTGCAGCCTCTTCAAGCTCCTAAACCAGAAACAAATTCACCTTCTAAAGGCTGTAAGCTTACTGTAGAAGCTTCTACAGCAGACACAGCCACTGAAAACACTGCAGAACACCTGCTGCAGGCTTTCTTCTTCAATATAATTCTGTAAATATTCAACTTGACAAGTCCAGCACACTTTCTCAAGAGGCAAACACAATCTTAAGCCTTCTTGAGAAATTACAAAGAAATAAGCAGTGAAAAAAAAATTACAAGGCTCAAAATGTATGCAATATAGGTGTAGTTGTAAGAATAATGAGCCAACTCTCTCTCAATAAACTTTTTAAAGCTTATACTTAGAAATGGGAAGAGAGAGAAATTTTCCGGAAGATGTAGGTTGTAAATCTGATGAACTGATGCTTCTTCTGGAGAGGTGTGTTTCAGTTTGAAGGGAATGTCTCCTTTTATAGAGGCTGATGGAAAATAGCCGTTGGAGACTTGCTCAGACTCACAGCTGTCATTCTGGAGCTGTCCCTTTCAAGCTACAGCTGTCACTTACATGCACAACTGTCATCTTTGACCAACTGCATCTTCTGAAGACATATCTTCTGTAGAAAGAAAATCTTGTGAATTGTGCAGGCATTTCTTCTGGGTACACACCATAGGACATCATTAACTCAGCGTAAATTATTCCAAGTGTTTTTGGCCCAAGTTGTATCTCAAAAAATGATAATAACAGAACTTAATGAATTTTGTTTCTTCTTCAGCAATCTGACAATATGTTTCTTCTGCTGAAAGAAAACACTTTTGGATTCTGTGGTCATTTCTTCTCTGAGCATTCTGGGATACTTAAATTGATTGATATAAATTGTTTTAGCTGTACTTGCTTCAGTTGTAACCCCAGAACTAAGAAAAAACATTATTTACTGCATCCTGCTTTTTCTGGAGTGTTCCTTACAGCTTAAATCTTCTGCAAAACCTCCCTATTTTGTTTTGCAGAGTTGTGATCATCTTTAGAAGGCTTCAGAGTATGTTTATACTTGCTTGCAGCTTTTGAGAAGCTTTAGGAAGTCACGATTTTTCAAGCACTGAGCTTTTTCTTCTTTTAACAAAAGTGAATCTTCCTTCTAATATGTCATAACTTTGATCCAAGTCTATAATTGTAATTCTGAGAGGTAATTGAATTTATTCTAATCATTTTATGTCTCAACTTCCCTTTCTTAACTTTTGTTTTTCTACTTTGAAGCTTCTGTCAGAGAGGATCCATCTTCTGCAGACTTTGTTCTGATTGAACTAATTACAAAAGATCTTTTTACAGATTTTCTCAACAACTTTCTTGCTTTCCTTCATTAATTTATCCATCTCATTTCATTGGAGACATTTTCCCAAAGTAATTTGTTTCTTTCTTGAACCTGATCTTCTTGATATAGACTCAAGTAGAATGATTAGTTCTATTAAAATCAGAATTATTCCAAGTGAGTTTTGATTGGTTGTCATCATTAAAACTAATTAAAAGGATTCTTGGACTTTACGTAAATGACTTATACTGAGCATCGAAACCCTGTCATGGAGGAATGAGCTCCACTCATGGACTAATTCCTTTTTTTTTTTTGTCAATGGACTAATTCCAAATATGTCATGACAGATTTCACATTAAAATTTGTTTGGTATATTTGTTTGGCCCATTGGGCTTTACCTATTTGTTTGTCTGACTTTGAAGTTTTAGTCACCGATAAAAAAAAAAAGAAGTTTTAGTCAATTTGAAGTTTTCACAAAAAATTAAAAGATTTAGTCAATTTGACCAAAAGAAAAGTTTTAATCAATTGATCCATTGAAAAAAAAAAATGTTTAATGTGGGTGAATGACAAGTCAAGGGACACTATTAATTTGGAAAAAAAAAGCACACTATTAATTATAGTTAACTCAAAGTGTTTGACATGCAAATGGAATAGAATAACATGTCTTGTTATATATATTTTTTTATTTGGCTCACTTTAATGAGTAAGGTGCAACATTGTAATTATTAATTAAAAATTAGTGATTAATATTCAAAATTGAAAATAAATATAGATACATGTATTATCTTTTTTCTGAAGGAAAAACATGTATTATCAATTATATGAAATTATTAAAATTATAATAGTTATGTTTTTAATCCATGATTATAATGGCACATTTTTTCATTTAAAATGCACCCTGCATTTTTTTAAAAAGTCAAATTTTATGCTTTTTTCCATTCTAATTCCTCTACCGAATTCTATCTAACAATAAACAAATCTTGATTTTTCTATGTAACATTCAAAATATTGATTCATATTCTTTTTTTTTGTAAACTATAGTTTTTAAAATATTTAATATATTAAATTAGAAAAGAAAGAGAAAAAAATTGATATTATAAAAATTTGTCTTATTATTATTTTAAATTTGAAAATTTAAATAAATACATAATATGAGAGTGTTTATTAATATTAGTAGTGTTTATTATCTGAATTTTAATTAATTTTTTTTAATAGTTCAAATAACACACATACCTTTTTTTTTTTGGTCGAATAAGACACATACCTTGTAAAATGATTTGCACAAGACTTTTTTTTGTTGTGGGCTTGTGGCTACTGGCTAGTTGCAAGCCTACCCCATTTTTCGAATACAAGGTCTTTGTTTTCTTTACCAAGAAAAAAGGTCTTCTTTTAGATATAAAAAAAAGCCTTTTCTAAAGCCTATCAATAGAAGGCCCAATGTAAAATAGCTGTAGAGCCCTAACCCAAAGCGGCCCACAATTGATAAAAATGCCTATAAATTAGTCCACTCAAGGGCGAAACCCTAATCTCTCACTCTCATCTTCCATTGTCTGCATCGTGCTGCTCTAGCAAGTCCTATGCGATAGAACATAGATTCTTCTTCTTCCTTTTTTTTATTTGCTTTTAATATTTATTATTAGTAGTAATATTTGGTTGGGTTCAATGCCACGTCGCTAATAGCTAAATTGTGCAATGATCAGCGATGCTA
Source organism: Sesbania bispinosa (assembly GCA_026901365.1). Taxonomy (NCBI): domain Eukaryota; kingdom Viridiplantae; phylum Streptophyta; class Magnoliopsida; order Fabales; family Fabaceae; genus Sesbania; species Sesbania bispinosa. The sequence goes on along the minus strand of QLOH01000925.1, from coordinate 143,986 downwards.
TGATTGAACCAAAAGCAAGAGTCACATTGTTTCGCATCTTGATAGGAATCTGTGGATTCGACACTCTTTCCATCCATGGAGCCGTTTTGTGCGATTACATTTTTTATTTTTCAAAAGAAAATTGAATCTCCTGATGGGGTTGCTAGTGCTTAGTGGTTTCTGTGAGTTCCGTTGGTCTATCGAAGCCAAATTGGAATTACCGGCTGAATAATTTACCTTTGGAGGTGAATTTCTATGGCTTTCTTTCTTATGTTCATATTTCACAAGACTTTCAATCAATAATTTTAGACTTATTGTAATCAATCAATAATATTACAAAAGACCCCAAAAGCTATAAAATCCGGATTAATAATTATTAATTAATTGCATTGCTTAGTAGGATTCCTAGAAAACTACCCTGCTGAATGATTTTTTTTTCTTTGAAGTCTTGGCAAAGTAAGAAGTACTGAAATAGTCGTAGTCTCCAAACAGACATTTAGTTCTACTCTACAAATTGTTTTAATCCAAGTTTAACGTTTCTTTAGTCAACACACCAAGTTTAACTTGTGAATCTTTCATTTTTTATTTCAAAACGTGTATGAATCTTTTTTGTTTCGTCAATGTGTGTGAATCTTGAGTTTTGATAGATTGCGTTATTCTTTAGATAGATTTCTCTCGCGTGGGACTATGTTTGGCCCATTGGGCCTTCCCTGCTTGTTTGTATTTTTGACGTAATAGCAGTATGGTTCTCTGTATCTGAAGTTTTAAAATGAGTTATCCTTATCCATTGGAAAAAAAGTTTAATGAACTTTCGACAAAAAAAAATTAGTTATCCTTCTCTGTATGTGAAGTTTTTTTTTGGGCAAAAAAAACTTGACAAAAAAAAACACAATTTGTTGTCTAATCTTCAAATATAAATAATTGAAGTACTAATAGATAAATTTCAACTTCAACATTAAATCAAGGAAACCTGTTCCAGGTCATTTTATTGCTTTAGCCTATAGACATGCTTTAGCTGTAGACCACCCATTCTGGTAGTTCCTGTTAGCATTCACCCAAATTTAAAGGATTGAAAAAGGTTTGATCACTACATTTTGTAAATTTTTTACTTGAGGATTAAGTTGGAGAGACAAAAATGGTTGTGGAACGGTTTTGAGGAATTATTCTATATATGTTTTCAAGATGTAATTTTCCAATGGAAGGAAAGAAAAATGTTCAGCGATGTGATGATGTGATTATGGTTAAAGCCGGAAAATGATTTTAGTAATTGTATAAGCACAAATAACTCTCCAACTACATGTAAAAATGTAAAACACGAGTCTTTATAGCTATAATAACGTACCCTTGGGGTTTTTTTGTCCGATTCTAATTGGTGTATTTTAAAAGTAGAAAAGAATATGACATATAGTTGAAAGAGTGAGTGGAACACTTTGGTTCTATAAAAAATGATGGAACTAAAGAGAACATAACAAAACATCTTATTATTAATTTTTTAATGACAAAACTACCACCAATTCTCATAACTTTCTTTCCAAAATTGCTATTCCCTCACTGTGACCTAACACATTTTACCATCACCATTGTCGCCTGGCACACCCTACACTGCCGCCGCTTCGCCACCGCCACCGTCGCCGCCGCAACTGCCACCGCTATTGTCGCCACCGCCACCTAATACATTTTACCACCATAATTGTCGCTCGGCACCCTATACCACCATCACCATCACCACTGCAATTGCCATCACCATCGTCATCACCACCACTATCATTGTCACCGTCGCCACTACCACCTAATACCTTTTACCACCACCATTGTCGCTTGATACTCTACATCACCGTCGTCGTTGTCACCACCACTGTAGCCACTACTACTACCACCATCCAACATCTCATATTAAATTTTTTGCTTAAATGCATTTTTGGTCCCCTATACTTTTGTAGATGAGTGATTTTGGTCCCCCTAATTTTAATTGCTCAATTTTGGTCCCTCTTTTTTTAAAATTGAACAAATCTAATCCTACTGTTAGCCTCCCATTGATATTTAGCAGAGTTTGTTGACATTGATTTAATTTTGTGACAGGTAAACTATCACATGACAAAGATTATTATTTAATTTTATCTCTTAATTTTTTTAAACGAAAAATCAGAGCTTACAGATTTCAGTTCGCTTGATTGATGGCTTGAAGCAAACCTGCAATTGTTTTAGTTTTAGGACTTGTATTTGCTTTATTGATTTTGAGAAAATAGGAGTGTAGTAGTGAGATTTTGTTTTTTGATTTTATTTTCTCATTGTATTAAATTATGCAGAATCTAGTTTTATTTTTTGATTTTTCATTTAAAAAAATTAAGAGATAAAATTAAATAATAATTTTTGTCATGTGATAGTTTACATGTCACAAAATTAAATCCATATTAGCAAACTCTATTAAATATTTAATGAGAGGCTAACGATAGGATTAGATTTGTTCAATTTTTAAAGAAGAGGGACAAAAATTGAGCAATTAAAACTAGAGGGACAAAAATCACCCATTTATAAAAGTATATGGACCAAAATTAAGCAGTTAAAACTAGAGGGACCAAAATCACCCATTTACAAAAGTATAGGGGCCAAAATTGAGCAATTAAAACTAAGGGGACCAAAATCAATCATTTACAAAAATATAGGGACCAAAAATGCATTTAAGCCTAAATTTTTCAATCCTTAATTAAATAATAAATAGAATAAGGATATATATGTAATTGAACACATATCATCCTATTTTGTTATGTAGTTACCAAACACACAACATTTTTTGTCTCATTACATTATGTTCTATTTTATTCTATTTTGTCTCGTTTTCTTCATCTATGAAATGCTACCGGCTTCCCAACTTTAATTGTATGTACATAATATTTAAGCCTTGATGGAGCCTATTTTTACTAACTTTTCTATTGAGCTTCACTCCTTGAACATGGGATGTTTTCAATAATCTCATAAACTTCTCCTTTCTGCTAACCATGGCAACTGTTTAGTTTCGAAACTAAGAATCAAATTATGAAACCAGTAAAAGAGTAGCTCATATGATATATAGTGTGTGTTTGATAAGTTCAAATAATTAGTTTCTAATTTTTTTACCTTAATTAATTTATTAGTTTTGATTAACATAAAAGTTCTGGTAAATAGGCTTATTAGTTTAGTAGCTACAAAATATTTTGGCTATATTTGACAGATACAATTGATAGGTAAATTAAAAACTGAAAAAGTTAACTAATAACTGAAAAAATAATTTTTAACTAAAAATTAAACGTTGAAAGTTGATAAGATAACTTAAAAAACAAATTTTAAAACATTGATTTACAAAATAAATATGGACAATATTTAATAAAAAATATTTTCATGAGAGTCAGCAAAATACAAATGAGTATCCTAAAAATATTGATTTAAGAATCAAGAAATAAAATATATTTATTAAAAGACAAATATCTGAATACCACTAATTAAAAAATAAAAATTGAAAGTGTTTATTAAAAAAATATTTTTAAGTTAATAATATATTAAAATACTATAATTTTCAGTAGTAATTTTTTTTATTTTTTGATTTGTTAACCAATATTATTAAAACACCTATTATCAAGTTTGCTATTGAAAGTACGCATTTAATATATTAATAACTTAAAAAATTAAACTTTTCAATAAATACTTTATTTATTTATTTGATTTCTGAATTTGTATTCTCAGCACAATTGTTAACACTTATTTTATAATATTATTTTTATCCTATTTATAAGAAAATATATGATCAAATCATTATGATGAAGAAATTGTCATAAAAAAAAGTTAATTATAATTAATAATTTCATTATTTTAAATTTATTTCAGAATCTCTCGAAATGGTCTAATTTTGAATTTCATCTTCATTTAATAATATCATTGAGCTTGGAACTTGTGTTCATTCAAGAATCAGAACTCTCATGTAGCTTGTGCTTGTGACGTGGCAGGACTTCCATGCTCTATGAAACACGTAACCTTTCGAACGCATACGTGTCTCCTGTTATGCCACCATCCTTCGCTTTCTTCCACAATAATCCGTTATCCCCAAGGACCCGATCGTCTTCATCTTACTGAAACTTATTTAATTCAATATCATTCATTCATCTTATTCAACCTTCGTCATCAACTTATTACCTGATTTTTTTTTCAAAAAATATTTAAAAACTGTCTGGATTAAAATGTTGATTAAGTTTCTTAATTCTCTTGGAATTCATATTAATTAATTTTCTCAAGTTTTACCTGATTCATCAATTTTTAATTTGTTGGCTTTGACAGAAAAGCTTTTCGTAGCTAGCAATTAGAATTCCAGAAAACATGAGATGAACCCACTAATATTTAATTTTGCTTTGCTTTGTTTTGTTTTGCCTAACATAATTAAACTATAAACCTATGTGCATCCAAGAAAAATTAACTAATAACTATTTAATATAATTTACCAAATAATTTCAATTATTTAAATAAAAAATTGAAATCCTTTGTTATAATATTCTTATCCAGTTTTTTTAAATTTTTTAAGTAGAGGTCTCTTAACATATCTTAAAAAAATTACAAAAAGATAATGAAATGAGACTTTTTTTATTATTTTCACCATAGATATCCCCTATTATAGAGGTAATTCTATTGGGGGTTTATTCACAGTTAAAGTTACTCACTGCATCCAAGAGTTTGTTTAGTAGGAATCAAACCTGAGAGCGCTTTTCCCGCAATCTCAGTCTGCGTTACCGATTGAATCACGACTCTTTGATAGATAACGAGATGAAACTTCATTGTAAAATAAGAATTTTTAATTATTAATTTTAAAATTAATGATTAAAATATAAACAATTTATAATTATGTTATATGTATGATCATAATTTTAATTATTAGTTTTAAATCACTATTATATTATTATTATTATTATTCACCAGTTAAAAGTCTATTAAACTATTTATATTGCTGGTTGCAGACTTGTCAAATAGAAATATCAAATTTATACAATAAAAAAATATATAATAACTCATACAACACATTTTTTTTCTTTATTTTTTTTATCACTTTTTTTATTTTTCTCTTTTTCACTTTCATGTGATTAAATACAAAACACCATGGTTCATGTGAAAAATGATGAATAAGTTCCATCAATGAGAAAATTGTATTGTTAATAATAATTTACCATAATTATTCAAATCAATATTTACATATATAAAATTAAGTAAAGCATTACAAAAATATGTTTTTAATAAAATTGTATCTTCACATATAGATTAAATAATAATTCAAGCATTTAAAAAAAACGTCCGATTTTCATAGCATTACTTCATAGAATTGAGAATGAAACTTAAAAATAAAAAGTATTTATTATACGTTTATATTATGATGTAATAATCTTTTTTATTTTACAAGTTTTCTCTCCACCCGACTGATGTTATTATAACAGTAAACAAATAACATGATCATGTCCATTTCAACGATTCTTTCCGTGGAAAAATGGCGTATATTAATTAAGTGTATAGCTGAATGAGACTCTTGTAAACTTTATCTTTGGAAAAAGAATTGGGATTCAAACTTTTATCTTTGGAAAGTTTCTAGGAGACTCTTGTAGAAGTGTGAAGAAAGGACAATCCAGCATACTACAAAACTGTTTGAATGGTATTTCTTTGGTTTACATTATCCCTAAAAAGTTTTGAATGGTATTGAATTTAGACTATCCCTAAAGTGTTTTGAGGACATTATAAATGAATATGAAGGAGTACACATAACTGAAGTCAGTGGTGTATGAAAAGTTAAACGCCGTTTTGTTGGAGAAAATGTTGTGTTTTTAAATTTTAATTATAAAAGCATTTTTAATTTTGACTATAAAAATATCACATTATATTTATTTGTTTTTGTTCTTATAAATTTGTATAAAAAATAATGAAAATATAACTATATATTGTTTTTGCATTTTCTGTACGATCATCTAAAACATGAAATTAAATCCTTATTAAAAAATGAAAATAAAAAATAGATTTTGAAATTAGCACTAAGTTTTTATGGTTAACTTTAGTATTTAAATAGAGTTTAATATATATATATATATATATATAACGAGTATAAATTTTTTTACATTATTCATTATATTCTCATACTTTATTAATTAAAATCAATAAATAATATGATATAAAATAATTAAATAATAGTGTAATTTTTTTATATTGACAACGTATATCCATTAAATTTATTAAAATAATAATTTTATTTAATTAGCTAGTTTGTTAAAAATTACATTAGTTAAAAAAAAGTAGATTCTTTTAGTAAAACGGTAGATAATGAGTCAGGTATAGGAATGTTTATTATTTGTTATATATTACTCTTTTCGGTCCTTTTTATAATACACTTTTTATAAGTTTTTGTGATTTTTTTATAAGGCATTTTATAATGGAAACATTTATTACTACTTTTTCCTTTATCAGATTTGGACGATTCTAGGGTGAACCAAATAAAATTTGGTCCACCTAGTTAAGTTTATATTTTTTTTATTTATAAAAGGTGAATGAATGATTTTATTTTTTATTAAATAGTATTTGAGTTTAATTTAAGGGAAAATAATATGGATTTATAATACAACCTATGCTAATTTCGTTGATAATATATCAATTAAAAGTTTAAGGTCAAAATTCTACATTACATGGTAATATCGATTTAATTGTTTATTATTTTCAACTAATATTTCATAAAAGCAATTAGAAACTATTTTAATATCAGTAAAGAAAAGCTAACAACGACCTAAAAAACTATCTTACCAAAATGAAATGATTTCAGTATAGCGCTTTACTGTATCCGAAATGTCTTACCAAACACATTATAATAATATACTACCTCCGGTTAGGGGTGTTCGAAGATCGGTTTGGATCGATTTTGAGGCAAAAATCATCCGATCCAATCATTGCGGTTTTATTGTTTCATCATACGATCGGTTTTGATATTTTTTTCAAATTTGATCAAATTTGATATAATTTTAATTATTTGAATTGAATTGGTTTTCCATTTTTTACTTTTTAAAGAGACAATAAATACTAAATAAAAGTGATAAAATTATAAAATAATAGTAAACATTTTTTATTGTACTTTTACTTATTAAAGTAAATATAAAATTACATTTGAAAGAAGGACATGAGACATGAAAACTAATTTAAAGCTGATATATTTATAGAAATTTTAACATGATATTACTAGCTCCCTCCGGTCCTATTTATAAAAACTTTTTAACTATTTCACATGAATTAAGGAAGTTGGTTAATTTAGTTGATTACAATAAATTTGTCATGAATGTGTATCATATTTACTAAACTACCCTTGAATTTATTGAGACTCATTATCTTTCTCCTTCTATTTAGGTACTCAATTGTATCACACTCTTTCTACTAATTAATTACTCACCTATCTCCACTGATGAGGTATTTTTGTCAAATAATAATTAATGCATAGGATAATTTGAAAAAGTTCTTATAAAAATGACCAAGACCTACCTTTAAAAAGGTTCTTATATAAATAGGACCGGAGGGAGTAGATAATAAAATCATAAAAGTATATAAGTATAAATAATTTCATAAATATATATCACTCCGGTCTCAAATATAAGCAACTCAAATTCAATTTTGTTGGTATCAAATATAAGCAAAATCCAACTACCTCCACCATATTAAATGCTATTATTTCCACTATACCCTTACTTAATTTACACTTCATTTCCAATGATCCACTTTGCAATAAATATAAAAGGGATGATTTAGTAAATGTAGTTCACATTTTATGTAAGTTTGAGAAAATTTAATGAGTTCAATAACATTCTTAATTAGCGTGTATTAGTTAGCTTTTGCTTATATTGAAGACCAGAGTAGTATGTATGCAAGTATAAATATATGATTATTTTATTATAAGTATAATAATATATATATAAGTTTAGTTTGGATTGGATCGGATCGATTTTCATATAGGATAATCAATTCAATCCAATAAAAAAATTTCAGTTTTTTTTATGATTTTTGGTATTTTAGATTTTGGTTTAATTTGGTTTTCAGTTCGATTTATGCGGTTTGTATTGGATTGGACATGAACACCCATATATTTCTAGTCCTATATATAAAGAAACAAAAATGAAATTTTGTTGATCCTATATATATATATATATATGAAACATAATACTATTTTTAATTGCATTAATTCCTAAATACCTTATATGTCCTTAATTCATTGTGAGTAGTTAACGATACACTTACTTACTCATTTAATATTAAAAATAATTTTAAGGAAAAATTAAATACATTACACTATTAATTATCAACCATTGGATTACTACAAATCACATTCAATTCATAATTAGCAGCAATGTAATGGTTAATATAAGTTACACCGTTGTAATTTCTTCGTTTTATATATATTAACGGAAATAGTATTAAATTGAGGTGCTCCCTTTATCAACAAGAAAACAGCTCTCTTTCTAATTGAGTGAAACACACAAACCTCCCTCCACTCTTGCCATTGTACTGAAGGGAAAAGGCTTTTCCATGGCGCCAAGCTTAACCACCACCTTGCAGCAAGAAACGGGACTCCTCCACGCTGATTCACTTTCCTCCTTAAAACTCCAATCCTCAACTTTCCTTGCTAATGACCACCCAATCCTCACTCATGTCCCACCCAACATAATCGCCACTCCACATTACAAGGACAACACCGCAGTTGGTTGCTTCGTCGGTTTAGATGCCGACGAGCCACGCAGCCGCCACGTGGTTTCCCTTGGGAAGCTGAAGGGAATCAGGTTCACCAGCATCTTCAGATTCAAACTCTGGTGGAGCACCCATTGGTCCGGAACCAACGGCCGCGATGTCGAGCACGAAACTCAAATGATCATCTTACAAAACAACAACGCTCGTCCCTATGTCCTCCTCCTCCCACTCATCGAAGGACCTTTCAGAGCCTCTCTCCAACCCGGACTCCACGACGACTACATCGACATTTGCATCGAGAGTGGCTCCACACGTGTCACTGACTCCACCTTCAGAGCCTCTTTGTACATTCACGTCCACCATGATCCCTACACTTTAATGGACGAGGCTATGAAGGTGATTCGACTCCATCTTGGAACGTTCAGGCTTCTAGAAGAGAAAACCCCTCCTCCTATTGTGGATAAGTTCGGGTGGTGCACGTGGGATGCGTTTTACCTTAAGGTGCACCCTCAGGGAGTGTGGGAAGGTGTTAAGGGCCTCGTGGAGGGTGGGTGCCCTCCAGGTTTGGTCATTATTGATGACGGTTGGCAAACCTTTTGTCGTGATGATGAAACCGTCACGTGTGAAGGAAATTTGGATTGTTCGATACCTGGGGAGCAGATGTTGGGGAGGCTTGTAAGTTTTGAAGAGAATAGTAAGTTTAAGGAGTACAGGTCTCGTAGGGATGATAAGGAAGGGATGGGTGCCTTTGTGAGGGACATGAAGGAGGAGTTTGAGGGGTTAGAGGAAGTGTATGTGTGGCATGCGTTTTGTGGGTACTGGGGTGGGATTAGGCCTCACGTGGAAGGGATGCCTCAGTCCAAGGTGGTTGCTCCCAAGTTATCTAAAGGAGCGGAGATGACCATGACGGATCTGGCGGTGGTGAAGATAGTGGAAAATGGGGTGGGATTAGTGGAACCAGAGGAAGCGCATAAGTTGTACGAGGGACTTCACTCACACCTCCAATCGGTGGGAATTGACGGTGTCAAGATTGATGTCACCCATGTAACTCTTTCTTTATCTATCCAAATTTTAATGTAATGTATCTATAAACCTAGAACATGCAACAATATAATTTAATATATAATTATTTGACTACCACGCGCATATATAATGTAATAATCTGTTAAGAAATTTTTTGGATATATGACTTCTTTAATTAGGTTTTATTTTAGAGAAATTAAATTAAAAAATTGATGGTTAAAATTGTGATAAAACAAATTTGTTGAGAACAATTTTTTTAATTAACAATATTACACCTCTTACTTTAAATAAGAAATGAAAAAAAAAAAACAGGTACCTATGGAATGCATATTTGTTTGTAATACTACATAGAGTAAGGTTTTAAATTGCAACCGCAACTTGTTCTAGGCGAATGCATCAATTAATCCTATTTATCAATCAATAGTTTATTGTAATTTCGATCAGAATCCATAATCTTTGAAACTTGAGAAATAGAGATAAATTCAGAGTACTAATTATTAGTACTTTTGTTGCATATGGCAGGTTCTAGAGATGGTGTCAGAGGAATATGGTGGGCGTGTTGAACTCGCCAAAGCATATTACAATGCACTCACTGCTTCGGTGAGGAAGCATTTCAAAGGCAACGGTGTCATTTCTAGCATGCAACAATGCAACGACTTCATGTTCCTTGGTACACAAACCATATCACTTGGAAGAGTTGGTAAGTCTTTAACCTTTCACCACCCACTGGATACTATTTATTTGTTGTGAGTTATGATGCACGCACTATTCATATATACAGGTGATGATTTTTGGTGCACGGACCCTGCTGGAGATCCAAATGGTACATATTGGCTGCAAGGATGTCACATGGTGCACTGTGCTTACAACAGCTTATGGATGGGGAATTTTATACACCCTGATTGGGATATGTTCCAATCTGATCATGCTTGTGCTGAATTCCATGCTGCTTCTCGTGCCATGTCTGGTGGACCAATTTATGTAAGTGACTCTGTTGGAAAACACAACTTCAAGTTGCTTAAGAAGCTGGTTCTACCTGATGGCTCCATTTTGCGGTGTCAACATTATGCACTTCCTACCAGAGACTGCTTATTTCAAGACCCTTTACATGATGGGAAAACAATGCTCAAAATTTGGAACCTTAACAAAGTAATTAAGTTCCTTTTCATGTTAATGGTGGCATTAGTAATTCCCATAATAATAATTTCTAAACTCTAAACAATTACTCTCATTTCTTTTTCTGCTGACAGTATGCAGGGGTTTTGGGTCTGTTCAATTGCCAAGGAGGAGGGTGGTGTCCTGTGGCTAGGCGAAACAAGAATGCTTCTGAATTTTCACACTCTGTCACTTGCTTTGCAAGCCCTAAAGACATTGAATGGAACAAAGGGAAACACCCAATATGCATGAAAGGGGTAGACATTTTTGCTGTGTACATGTTTAAGGATGACAAGTTGAAGCTACTGAAGAGCACAGAGAGTGTACAAGTTTCACTTGAGCCTTTTAGTTTTGAGCTATGGACTGTTTCTCCAGTGGTGGTCTTACCCAAAAATTCAATCCAATTTGCTCCCATTGGATTGGTAAACATGCTCAACTCTGGGGGCTCAATTGTGTCAGTAGAATATGATCAACAGGAAAATTTGGCAAGAATTGGGCTGAAGGGACATGGGGAAATGAGGGTATTTGCATCAGAGAAACCAGTTAGCTGTAAGATGGATGGAGCACCTGTGGAATTTGACTATGATGATAACATGGCAAGGCTCCAAGTCCCGTGGCCTAGTTCTTCAAGGTTGTCCGTGGTTGAGTATTTATTCTGAACCATGATTTTGTGTCCAAGAGGTTCTTGTACACATTATATAAACACATGTGCATTAAGCTAATCAGTATTAAATAATGTTACAAAACTTTGTGACTGTGACCGGGGTATATATATGTAACTCCCTAAATATTTTCAGTATGCTAAAGTAATGTAGCTAGAGAAAGAAATTCCATATTTCAGTTTTTCAAGTTGTCTAGTCTCCTCTCAGGGCTCATGACTATCCTCTATTAATTTCCTTTTAATTCTATCTACTTTCTAAAATTAGTGTTAATAAAAATAAAAAAGCGAAGATGTAGATAAAGATTAAAAGTTCTCCCTGTGTTTATATTTGATGTCCAAAGGAGTAGTACATAACAATTTTTTTGGTCAAGAAGTAGTACAGAACATACAATTATAGCACTGAAAAATTTCACCCAGTGGAGGGTCTATTGGGCCGAGGTTCTGTGGTATTAAGTTGGGCCTGAAACCAAATCCGAAACACATTCCATTTCCTTGTCCATTCAATCCAAAGTTTGAATTTTGTCCAAAAAAAGAAATCCAAAGTTTGAATGTGCAGGAAAAAAAGGTCAATCCAAAGTTTTCTCTACAAACACACCCTGCACCCTGGTCGTTTCGACCCAAAAAAAACACACACACACACTCTGGTCGTCTTTATTTTGATATTATGTTTTGCTCTTTTTCTTGTTTTGGTTGATTGACGGCCCAATCTTTATTGACGTTATGAGAAAGCATTGGGACAAAACTATTAGCTATTGATTCTTTTTGCTACAATACATATTCTGTTTTAGTTGGGTAGGATTTTTATAGAGGGTAAAGCTTTTTATCTGAGTATTTAATATGGTCCAAGACTCAAACTGCAGACCACTGATTAATAACTCTTTAGCAGTTGATCCAATTGACTAACACTATTGTTTTTGAGTTTTTTAAATGAAAAATAAAAATATGACAAGGTTCTAATTTGGAATTGGTCATTACTAAAGAAGCATGTGTCCAAGTAAATGAGCCAAGACTGTATAGTAGTAAGCTAATCACATGGAAATGTTGATTCATTGGATAGGGATTGCTACGGGGGTGTTATGTTAGACTTTTAGACCAGTTAATGTTTATGCCGAGACAGGTGTGATATTTTGTTAAACTTTATTATACATGTATATGTTAAAAATTAATAAGCAGTTATCTAGATCTATAAATTACAAGAATATAGCATGTTGATTAAATTTAATTCACATTAGAATTAGAGTTGTAGAGTACTTGGAATGAGGGAATCAATCATTACGGTGTCAATCTGACAAGCGAGAGAAACTGCTCTTTTTCTGGTAAGAGCAGAGAAGCGTAATGAACTATCTAATGGGACAACAGTTTTATGTCTTACCAGTACAGACCGGGGACCTCTCAACAGGCTACCAAATTGAACAGTCCAACCTATCACGGACTATTCACAATAAAAGCCCAATATATCATTCATCTTTATATTATGTGCTATAATTAAATAATTAATCTATAATTGATATTAATAATTCAAATAAATATAATTCTAAATAATTGATTAAAATCCATAAAATATAAATAGGGAATAATCTAACATTCTCCCACTTGGATAGCATTATTCAATTACCAGAACTACTAGGAATTATTAAAACCAAAATATCAATTATAGCCAATGCACATAACATTCAATAATTCGACACAATCCACTTGAGCATAAGTGCTCACAATAGCCCCGTAACAAAAGTAATCACATCACATAAGGGGAAAACCCAATAATAGAAGTAATACACATGAGCTAAATCAAACATGCTCGAAAACAGTTGACATTTAATTAATCTGAGTTTTATCAAATAAAAATTGATCAAGAATAATATATTTTAATACAAAAGTGCACACAAAAATATATAGCAAAGCTATTGTTACAAGACAAACAATTGTGTGTACACTCCCATTAATCCAAAATAATATCATATTATTAGGATTCTCATTAGAGATAATTAATATTAAAATACTCTAATGTTATAATATTTAATAGTGAGATTGTAATTTGCTAAGGTATTCATTATGAGTCTAAAACTACAAATTTTCTCTTTTCAAATTTTGATATTGAGAGAAATATACGAAAACAAAGTCAACAAAAAATGGTTACATAATAGAATATGAAACCTAACATAGAACCTTAATAATGGTTTTAGAAATGAGTTTCATAGTTAACCATATACTTTGCGTACAAAATGGGGGAAAATATAAATGGCCACTTGACATTTTAAAATAGAAAATTTCTTTAAAAATATTGTAACGCAAAATTTTATAAAATATGATGGATTTTAAAAAAATTGTCACTATATGAGTGAGATTATAATATCCAACATATCTAAAAATGAGATCATAGAAAAATTCAACAATTCACTCTTATGACTCAAGTGTTACGATTTAAATAATAACAAAACACACTTTAGCGGAAGCGAAATGCATAACACCCTTGACTACTATTGAGGATACAATAAAAGATTTAAGAAGTCTCTAACTCCCACTGTTCTAATAATTACAAAATTACAGGATAACATTCTTGTATACGAAGCCTATCCATATATCCCAAAATGTTTAAGAATGATACTTGTTATCTTAGAATAGCTTTAACAAGTCTATAGTTTGATATACCATCGATGGTGATAAAGATTAAAGGTATTTTATTGAGATATTACTCTATTCGAACAATAACAAGCTAATTTGGGACTTCAACATATTGTCTTGACAAGTATAATTAATTACTCATAATATAAGACAATCATAGGGAATTCGACTACAATGTTCTCAAAGAGACTTAATAAGCATTGTCCTTCAACATATTTTGCGCCCACACTGTTAGTTCTTCTTCACCCGCAAAACAGTAAATGGGTCGCGCAGAACTCGCGAATGGAGACCCAATTGAAACGGCCACCACAGGCGACGACGAACTGTGATTTTCTGGCTGTAGGGGCACAACTTCACTGTGGTTGGAAGCCCCAAAACAATTTCGTTGTTCAGCTTCACATCTCTGTGCAATTTTAGATCAAAAAAACTGGGGTTTTTTTCGAACCCGTGAGGAAGAACAGTTCAATTCTCGCAAAATTAAATACCCAAAAGAATCCCACCAAATTTTAGCACATGATTCGAAATATATGCAAAAGAGAAACCCCAATGCAATTTGTTCAATTAATGAGTAAAGATTGAGTTGCCATTATCGAATCAAGTTCGTATTCGAACAAAATGAAGAATGTTTTATTTCTCTCCTATTATCCGATAAAATGGCATCGAAATTTTACCTACGATTCGAAATTCTGTGGGTAATAAAACCCCTAAATCAGTTTTCTGTTTCGAAGAGGAAATAAAAATTTCAAACGGTTTCATGTTCGTTCTTTAAAATAAGTTCTTCACGGACAGTTTATGGTCAAATTTCATTTTTGTATTCACTGCAATTATTTGACAGTAATCTTATCATGAAAAATCCCTAATTTATTTAACTGGATTTGAGCAAAATCAAGGCTACGAAATTAGGTTCAAAGAATCCAAAACACTATCAATTCAATTATGTAAAAACAACACAAACAACTATAGTTTGTACCTATTTGGCTCGGATACCAATTGCTAAAATTAATGAGCAGTAATCTAGATCATATTCAATTAGATATATATAAGAATATAGCATGTTTATGAAATTCAATTCACATTAGAATTAGAGTTGTGTACCTAGAACGAGGGAATCAACCATTAAGGTGTCAATGTGACAAGTGAGAGAAATTACCATCTTCCTAATAAGAGAGAAGCGTAATGAGCATAATGAACTGCCTAATGGGACACCAATTTTATGTCTTACTAGTAGAGACCAGGGACCTCTCAACAGGCTACTACATTGAACAGCCAACCCGGGTTATTCACAATAAAAAGTTCAATGTATCATCCATCTTTATATTATGTGTTATAATTAAATAATTAATCTATAATTGATATTAATAATTCAAATAAATTTAATTTTAAATAATTGAGTAACGCTAATCCATAAAATATAAATAGGGAAGAATTTAAAAGTATACAGTATTTTAAAATTAAAGATATTTTTATTGTTGAGCATTTGAATTAAATTATTAGTAGTTTGTTGCTCAATGTGGGAGGAGTTTGCTATTGAACTCACTCAGCACTTGTTTTAGTGGATGCAAAACAGATAAGTGCTCGCGGATTGAAGAGTTGTGCTCAACACATCAAACGCAACCAATGGACCGACTTTGCTGCCCACAACGTTTTAAGTGGACACAAGTTTTTAAGGTTGGCTTGTATTGTAGCAGATGGCATTCATTCAAAATTCGGAAGGGGCAAAACAACAATGACCAAACTTTGCTCATTCCAAGGATCCTTTGTGCCCTGTTCTGGAAATCTATGGTCTATTCATGCCGCTTTGACCCCTAGAAAAGTAGAAAGTTCTCAATGATTTTACACTTGGCAGAAAGTGACTATAACATGTCAATTTGATGCATTGATTTCATGGCCCCCACTAATTAGGCACTTGTAAGTTTAAGTCATCTTTACAGCTTACCTACTTACCTGTTATCCAGAGGAGAGGGGATGACCGACACTGATTATGCCTAAAAATATACTTCTAAACATGTATAATAAAACTGCCACTTAAAAATCTTAATCATAATCAATATGGTTGTCCTTGTCAATCGCAGCACAAAGTCATCTATTTTATGAAAAATAGGAGTGCAAACTTTAATGTTTAATTTTTTAAAGTCAAGGCCCATATAAAAAGTAAAGGGTGACTGATGACATCAAAGATTCAGAGTCTCTTTGAAAGTGCTTATTTCGGGGTTGGCCGAAATATTTAAAAAAAAAAGTATCATTTAGGAAAAGCCTTCCCATAATCATATTCTATATTAAAGGAAGACAACACAATAACATTGAGACTAGGTTTCATCTGTCAGAATAAATGTTGATTGAAGTTTGTGACATGATTTGGCCTTGAAAATTAGTAGTCTCCTTCCTTTTGAAGTTCTGTATACTAAAAGAAAAAAAATCCAGACTAGTGCTTAGGTTTGTTATGTTTATTTTTTTGCTCCCTTTATGACTTTGGAATCGCATTTTTAATGAAAGTGTGGATTGTGTAGTTTGTAAATATACAATTGATGATCAATATAAAAATTCCCTGTTGTTGGAATCAAAAGTTGATCACTAACATACGTAGTGCTCTCAATGAAACACTAGCAATTTCGGATTTTCTTTTCAACGTCTTCCCAATAAGTGGCTACAGAATCTCATGATGCAGAGTCTAACTAAAATGCACGTTCCACTAAAAAGGAAAAAAGAAAAAGAACTGCATATGTATATGATATTCAAAAGAAGATAGTTGTGGAAGATGGAATATTCTTATGATATTTTGAATTTCTGAAACGCTGGAGTCCAGTGAATTAATCATAACATGAAGAGTCCTAAAATTGAGTTCATGAACTTAACTCCACTTTTATGTATTATGATTTCCTTTATTCAAAGAGAATGGTTATGCTCATGCCATGTGTATATTGCACGTGAGATTTAATTTAATTAATTTACCCATTAAAATAATAAAGCACCCTTAATTAATAGCTAGCTAGTTGACTGGGGCAATGAGGACATACCCAACTCAATGGAGCCATGATTGCTTAGTGTTGTTTGTGACCAATATCACATGTCCACCTCTACCTTATGTTAATTTGTTGGCTATCATTAGTTTGCCTTACGTAGAAGATTTTTAGTAGACCTTTCCACTTAAATAAACTAACAAGTCACAGTATTTATTATTTTATGTAAAAATTAAAATTTAACATAATAAATTCTTCATTTAATTAAATTAAATTACATATATAACTTAACAGGTTCACTGAATCAAATAAAGAATTATTCAAATTCCTTTTTCATTATCCCCGGCAGGTGAATTCTACGGTGAGGTACTTTAATAGGCGCCTCACCGTGTACCCCTTGATTTAGGGGTTTTAAAAAGGAATATAATTTAGGGTACATGGTGAGACACCTATTAAGGTACCTCACAGTAGAATTCACCGCCCCAGCCAGTCCCAAGTGGAAAAATCAATAACATTTTGCCATGCTGGATTGCAACGTGAGTATGGGTATGAAACGTAAGTAAAGGCATGTGCAACTTGAGAAAGAAGATGATTATGGTTAAAAGAAACATGCACCAAATTAAAGGGGTTGTAATATATATATGTTATGTTTAAATTTTGTAGTCCAATTAAGATATAGTGGACCACTGGTTGGGACTTGGGAGGGTAGATAATGACCCATCTTTATTGCAGCAAAGGTGAGCCTCAATTGAAATGAAACATGGATTCAAAATTCTCCCCAGAAGATTAGCATGGAATAGTGAACGGTGGCAATAACCAATGAAATTGGTCCCGGGGGCCTCCATTTGATCAGAGGGCTGATTTCGTGGACCCTAAATCTGCCATAGGTCCAGGCCCTTTGTTCTCTAGGAATGCAGTTGTCTTATCTCTTTCATCATAATTCCTGAGAGTGAGAGTGAAAGAATTAATGAAAGGAGAAAGGAAGGTGGATTGAAGTGACAATAAAGAGCATGAAGCTCTCATTTGATGCCCAAAGCTGGACCTCACTGGGCCAACTTCCACCACTTGCGGAATTTTTTTTTGGGTGAATAATAAATTTTTAAACTTTACATAACATTCTTCTTTTTAATTTTATCACCTTATATCTTATATTACTAATTAACAATTGGACACACTCCAATTTTATGTCGCTACAGATATCATCTTGAGTTTTATATTATGATATATGCACTGTCATATATAAGGAATGATTCCACCCCTGTAAAAATTTTCACATGACTTGATTTGTGTTAAAATTTTCGTATTTATCTTCCCCTTTATAAATATTAAATAATTGGAGAAGAATTTATGAATTTTTTTATGAAAAGTGTTCTCGGTAGAGTTTTCTGGATTGATCTATCGCCCATGTAGACTAGCTTTAGATCTTTTCTACTCTGCTGAAATTGTGAACTCAGGGTCTCTTACTCCCTAGGTGCCTATTTATTTTGCCTCTCTCAACCGCACCATAACTCCACATCTGTCAGTTGCTCCGACATGTCTTATCCCACTCCCATAAATATTCTCCCTAATTAACCGCCTGTCAAGGAGTGGGAGGAATGCCAATATTGGGCCTACTCGGTCGGCCCAGTTGGCAGGGGAGTACAAAAGAAACATTAACACAATTTTAAATCAGATCATGTGAAATCTTAACATATGGTAAGAATCCATTTCTGTATATAATATTTTCACAATATATATAATTGAATTTTGTGTTGAATGAATTATATTGTGTTGTTTTTCTGTATAATAATTTTGAAACCTCATTCTTGAGAGTGAGACACACTCTCCTTACTCTCTCAACTATAAAGTCATGTGTCATTTTTTGTATTTTCTCACTATTTTTTTTGGGTTGTGTATTTCATACACCTCCCTTACACATGTTTATTAAGATCCCCTCAAATCTCTTTGAATTATTTTAAAAACTAATATTATGAAATCCAAACATTTATTATCTTAATATTTAACCTTTTTTATTTTTTTCTATTTAAATTTAAATTCTTATCATTATCATTATCATTTAATAATATATATTTCTCAATTAATATTTATAGAAACAATGGGCAAATTTAAAATTTAAAATAATATGATAATTTATTATTATATCAAAATTTAAATGATATAAAAGGATATGATAAATTTAAAATTATATAAAATAAGGTAAAATATGTTTTTGGTCCCTGTAAAATAAGCGAGTTTTGCAAAAAAATTGACACATAGGAGAGAAAGTGTGACACATTAGCACCCAAGTGAGAGGAGGGACTAATTGCAAAAGAAAATTCGGGAGGATGTTTTAATAAAAAAATTTATAAGGATTAAAAATCAAAACTTATTTTATAGGGACCAAAAACATATTTTACCCTATAAAATAATATAGTTGAAATAATTAATTTTTATGAATTAAAAATTCAAATTCAAAATAATTACTTTTTAATATAAACAGATATATTAAATCCCTAATATATACAAATAAATTAAACTATAGTATTAAATTTAAATTATTCATTTAAATCCAACATATTCTTTATATTTAATGAATTTATTTTTTAAATATATATGTAGTAAGATCTATATTTAAATATATTAATTATATATAAAATAGATATGTTCTTCATGTATTGTGAGAGATAAAATACTAGTGTTTGAGTGGTAAAAGTAAATCTCGAATTACTTTCAACCCTTTTGATTCTATGATCAATGTGGGACTTAGAATCCAGTCCTCAAAAGGGACTCTTTAAGAAGTAAGTTTACAGTGTTTAACTTTTGAAAATTAGAGTGAACTAATTCTGAGATTTCAAATAGAATTTACTCAACACTTAAACAAGTAAGAACTCGAAATTGAAGTACAGAAGGGAAGAAAGAAAAGAATTGCATAAATGAAAGAACAAAATTTAATGAAGGAAAATAAACAATAAACAAGAAATCAAATTGAAATGCGTAAAGTAAAGATCAAACAAAAGGAAATCATAAAATTTGCAGAAAAGTAATTGCATTAGTTGAAAATGTGGATGGAATCACATACTTGATCTTCTCTTTGGAACCAATTAGTCACTTATAGGATGGACATGTGGTGTTTTAGAGAGTTTTCAGTATCAATGAATCCAACCTTGATTACATAATGAATTTGCCTATTTATAGACTTCTAATCCTAACGGCTAACTAATTACATAAGACACATCAGCAGTCTTCATGTGCTGGAACATTGCATGGCTGACAAGTCTTCTAACAATCACAAACTTCTTCATCCCTTTTCGAACTTTTGTAATGCTCCACTAGAATTCTGACATCTGTCTTGGACGATGAACTTCCAATAACTGCTACTAACCATTTCTTCAAATCTTGACCTCCCTCAAATGTTTTCTTCCTCTTGAGAAATATTTTCTAAGTTCTTTTAACTACTCTGATTTTCGATTCTTAAGTACTCATGAAAATCGAACAGCTTCTTCGATTTATCTCTTATGTATAACTTAGAATTATTCTGATGCTTGAAATTTTCTGAAACTCACACATTCTTCTTTGACCATTTGGTTTCCATGATTTTGCCACGTGTCAATCTTCCTTTGGCCAATTTCATGGTGACGTTTGACTACCGTCCACCATCCATTTATCCTTATTTATGAAGGCTCTATTGATTGATTTATTCTGGGGGCGTATTTATTATCCTTTCTTTCTTCACTCCTATAAATAGGAGTTCCATTCTGAATATATTCTTCTTCCCTTTCACTCTTTTCTATTCTCCTTAGTTCAAAATGAGAAAGCTTTTTCCTTTGGCTACTGCATTCGACATAATCTTTAATGATTTCATTTTTGATAAGGTCGACGAGGTAGACAAAGCTATAAGCTTTTTCAATTCTTTTTAAGGATTTCCTCTTAGGTCGAACATACTAGCCAATTCTCACTGCTTTTGGTCTTCACTTCATTTTCCTTACTTTTTGATTGACTCGTAGGGATGCTCAATCATGTCAGCATAATACCATTACCCCGGTGGTTCAATCAAAGATTGTGGAAGAGAAGGAGAAAAAAGAGAGCCAGGAAGGCAGGAGTCAAGTTCCTTCTGAAAACATAGGATAGTTCTTTTCTAGATACTCAAAGACATATGATAGTCTTTTTTTATATGTACTTTTATATTTTTCTATGTATTGCATTTGACCTCTATGTAATTCAAAATACCTTTGTATGAATAAAAGAACTTATCCTTTCTTTTCTGTGTAACAGAAATATTTTACTTTCGAGCTTATATTTCAATATATCATAGTTTCCTTTTGAAACTAAATAAGCCATTTCTAAATCTTACTAAGTTAACTTTGTTATTAACCAACGAGTCATTCAAATTTTCTTTTTATCCTTTATATTCGAAGACATTGGTTCTCTGATAACTTAGTAATATTTTTGTTCTCAACTCATCAATACCTCAATTTATTCAAATACATCAATAAGCTTTTCGAATCATATAAAGACTTTTGTCTTCTAAAATTCGAAGGTATTTAAAATTTGATACCAATAGATGCCCCCCAAAAATATCTTCTTTCGAGAAAATCTCTCAACTCATTTTAGAAGAAAAACATGTTTTTAGAACAAACCTTTGGCATTCCAAATAACAATAATTTAAAAAGAAGGGGAAAATCTATTTTATGTGAAAAAATAGGATAAACTTTTCAACTTCTTATTTAATTTTTTGAACTGCGTATTCAGTTACAAAAATTTAAAAATAACTGTCAATCCAAGATTATGGGTTACTTTACCACGTTCCAAGAACGTGTAACCATAATTACTTTTTTTGGTCTTTGAACTTACTTATCATAAGTGTTTCAACTTATCCTATAAATACCCAAAACCTTTTCACTTTTCATTTAATTTTTACCTTTGACACTTCATCTTCAACCTCCAAGCTTTCTCTTTCTCCACTTTGCTCATAGTGTTCCTTCTTAATCAAGGTTTGATTTTTCTCCCTTTTATTCTTGGTTTTTTTTTCACTTATGATCATTATTGCACCGTTTGATTTGAGAAAAGAAACCTAATTTTAGCTTTCTTTCATGACTTTAGGCCATTCTTGCCCGTTTATTGCCACCTCATTTTCGAAGCTTTTCTTTGAAAACTCCATTAATGGCGTATGAGAGCTCAGAGACTATTGTTCCTCTTGCTGTGGTAAAAGGGGACCTTCTAGCTAGGGACGATACAGTTTACGTTCCTAATCATCCTGATAATGAAGAGGAAAAAATAACTATTTAGAAATCCCAGGTACTAATCCCTTTCTCCGTCGAAGATAAGCAATTTGCGTTCATGGGTCCATATAGAACCTCAGTAATTCATGGGTCCATATAGTATCATGGCCAGGTCGTCACAATGTATTAAATGAAATCTGTTTAGTGATGCACTAGTGTTGAAGTATATGGAATGAAATATGTTTTGTAAATTAATGTGTGACTGCTATAATTCACACATGATCAAGTTTTTTTATTATAATGTAATTAAGTGTTCATAAGGATGTGGTTTTGTGTTAATGCATCATATTGGTGTTGCCTTTTTATCAATAAAGTATATTATTATATACGACATACATGCCTTCGAGAACATCATCACGACACACACACACACCCTCGAAAGCAATTAGATGAACATCACATGCCACATATGACGAAGCTGAGCTCTCGGCCTACAGGTCCTCAAGCATAAGCACAATCTCAGACATTATCATATGTAGACCATAATGTTATGTTTAATTCTCTTACCTCTACCATTTCAACTTTTCACATTTTCAAGTATCCACAGTTAAAGGATATTCAAGAGCATTACACATCAATCTATTACCTTTATCCATCCATAGACATTTTTCATACATCTCCAAATGGAATGTAACCATACAACAATCCCTAGGGCATATAAAAAAGGCAAAAATCATTCACATTTGGGAATAGGGAGTATTAATCCTAGGTGTGGTACAGAACAATCAAAATCACCATACCATAGTATAGATTCATCAAGAAAAATAGGATACAACCATATGAATATGCATGCATTCCTACATGAGGTGAGAGTGTGAGTTATACTCATCTCCAAAGCAATCCAATAAATACCTTGAGGGGTGCTAATCTTCTTTCTCCTTCCTTTCCTCTTGTGGAATCACTCTCAATCTCTGTCTCCTCATCTCTTCTCTAGGGTAAAGTGGGGTTTAAAGGAAAAAAGATATTTGGGTCTCAAATATCCCTCACGACCCCTTTTAAAAACCTAACTCGCATATTTTCGCTCAAGCGAATCATTTTCACTTAGAGCAAAAACTAGGCAGCAAAACTGGTCGTACAAACTCGCTCAGGCAAGTGAAATTCACATGAGCAAAAATCCTTCGCTCAAGCGAATTTCTCAGACAATTTTCTTCCAAGTTCTATTTGATATTTTTGCTCAAGCGAGGAATCCTCTACTTGAGCGAAAATGAGGCGGTGTTGCTCCCTTGAATTCAGCTTCCCTTCGCTTAAGCGATCGAGTCAACTCTCGCTTAAGCGAAATCATGCATTGTTGTCTGAATTTATCAATTTTCTCACCCTTCCAACCTATTTCATTTTAGGAAAACTCTTTTTATTTCTACCATGTCAGCACCTCAACCCTACAACCATCATTGGAACATTTTACCATTGTTCCCCTTGTCTTTTTGGAAAATCCATAAAGTTTTTGGTAGTTACATGCTTTCCCCCCTAAAGAGTTATGGTATTAATTTAGTCATTTAATAATGAGAAGTGATGTTAATTTAATCATTAATGGGTTTAATCTTCTTTTGGTCCCTCTAGTTCTTTTCTTGATTTTATTCCTCCCACTTTTAAAATCAAACAAATGTAATCAAAGCCATTAATTTTCTATCCAATAACTAATTGAAGTTTTGAAGTCAAGGACTAGTAACAGTCAAATATATTAAGAATTTATATAGAATTACATTGGGTGGTTTTGCCATACTTAGCTAAAAGGTTATACTCAGTTAAGATGTACACAACTTCTAATCTCTAAGATCTAATGAGCAAATAAGTTTAAAATGTGTGGTTTGATACTCAATTTGAATGATACACAACTCTAGCTCCATGTTCTTGAGAAATGTCTAAACTCGGTACTTAGTAAAAAAGGCTCACAACTTTAAGCTTTGAGCTCTAAAATATATAACTCGATAACATAACTTAAAACTATAGAGATGTAAATGAATTAAACTATTCACAAATTATTTGAGGTTGACTTGCTAAGTGATTAAACATGGATTCTTTATTTTATCTTTTGAGCCCCTCAACCTGTCCCGCGTGCACCCCAAATTCTTCTTTAACATGGTATTTCTAATTAAGTAAAATCTTCATTTCCACACACTCATATTTTTTATAGCTCGGTCTCTACCTCTTTTTTTTCTTCATTTCTTTTCATATCGCTCAGGGGCGGACCTTTTAAGTGACAGGGAGGAGCCACGGCTCCCCCAAACTTTCCTCAATTTTTTTTCTATATATATTCATGTATATTTTAATATTATATATATTATATGTGTTAATATTAAAAAGTTTAAAAGTCTAAATCCATCCCCTGTTTGCTCCCAGACCAGACCAGACCAGCCTACCAATCTCTCGTCTCCACTCTCTTGTATTCTCGTTTTTACTTTACAATATTGCGATACTATTTTCAAAGGAAAAATCAAGCTTTTCTTGCTGCAGCATGGGGAAGGCCGGGCCGGAAGGGAAAGGAAGTTGACTTCTCTTAACCTCGACGACGACATATCGTGCAATTGTAAACATACAAAAAATTAATTATAGTATAAATTAATATGCTTTTAGAATGAGGTTTAGGGCTATCAATTTGATAGTTAAGAAACCTTAAATGTATTTATTTATAAAATGCTTTAACAAATTTAATTATGGTAAATAGAAGATTGCGATTGGACCGAGTTAACAATTTGAATTTAAAGTTGAGAAAACTGACGTGTTTTCTTCATTTTAAAAGTTTTGAATTTATATCCTCATGAAATACAAATAAATAGAAGAATGCAATTGAACCAGTGTTATTTACCAATGTGTTTTAAAAGACTGAGGTTCTAATCAATTTTTATAGTGTTGCCTATTTAATTATAGTGATATATTGGTATGAGTCTTGATATGTTTTGCATTGTAATAATTGTGAAGATAATTTTTGGTTTTTCTATATAGTTGAGAGGTGATAATTTATATTATAAAAATTATGTAAAGAGTAAAAGAATTGATTTTTTTTAAGAGGAAAACTTGTGACAAAGATAAAAAAAAGAGATGCAACTTCTACTCCAATTGAACTTGAGAAATTTCCTTAGGATCCAAGAATTGAAAAAATAAGAAACAATTCTTAGAGGTTCCCAGAGTCACATATAATGAATTTGAAAATTCTTTGGAACGTGATCTGGGCAAGTGCCCTTAAATTTGGTAATACCCACCAAATCAAATGGATGAGGTACAAAGGGTTCATCTCAAATGGAGTCCATATCAAATACATCTAAAAAATTATCCTTTTTTTATATAAGCCTAGAAAATTACCCTTTTCTGGTAAAGATGATCATCCAAGTAGATTTTAATAAAGAAATCTTGGATTCCAGCCTAGAAATCTAGAAAATAATCTTCAACTACTTTGATTTGTTTTATGTAGTTAACCTTTGATATTTAATGATAGCCTTTTATGAGATGATTAGTAAATGATAGTATTTTTTCTTGAATCTCATATCATATTATCATGCGTGTTTGTTTTGAGTAGAGGAAATGAGAAAATCTATTATTTTTTTAATTAAAAATAATAATTTATATATAACAAACTTAACTTGGCACCCCCAAATTTTTCATCCAAGTTCCGCCACTGATATCGCTCATTATATTCTCTTTGTTGTTTTATTTTTTTTTTCTTTCTATCTTTCTTCCCTTTATTTTTATACCTAAAAAAATAGGGTGTATAAATATAACTATCCTAAAAAAAGAGATAACGTAAAATATAATAAAATCGGGTGTATAAAAAATAAGGTGTATAAAATATAATAAAATCTATTTTATTATTATAAATCTAATAATAAAATAATAATTTTATATTATTTTATTCTACGTCACTCATTTTTTAATTTATTTTACTCCACCTTAAATATTAAAAAATTTAAGCTAGCTTCTATCTCGCAGCGTTAGCCTTATTTTTTTATATTTTTTTCCCATCCAAAAAACGGTTGAGCATTTCTGAAAGGGAGACTCCAATTCTAAGCCTCATTGCGCTGCGACATGAATCCAAACACTCTTAGAACCTGACAACTTAGCTGATTGCACTGGTCACATAAAACTGACAAGTATTCTAAATAATCCTCCAAAGTTTTCTGAGTCACGAGGTCCTTACTTTGAATTGCTAGTAGAATAAATATGTTTATATTGGAGAAGCATAACCGTTTCAGTTTCAGGATTCCCGGCCTAACTTACTGCTGGATACACAACCTTTGACACATCTTCACCACCAAACACTTGTCACACAAGTTCTTTTATTATTTAGTTTATTACAGGGTAAGTAAGTAATTTGCTGACACAAGTACATACAAAAGATAGAACAGACTCTCTTTACTCCAAATACTCAGCTGTTTTCTCTCAAAGGTGCGTGACTGTGTTCTGTTGTTCTGGTTTGTCCTGTTTGAGATGGCTAAGCTTCCAACTATGTTCTCCTTGAGGCACTTGCTTGTGTTGTCACTGGCCTTGAATGTTAGCTTGATCCTGAGAATGGTGTACGAAAGTGAAGAAGGCAGCGACAGCTTTTGCTTGAAGAAAACAGTGATGTCTTCTGGTGTTGAAGAGGGCCATATCATCCACAAGTCTCGTTTGGCTATATCCCCTGCTTCATCTTTTGCTAATTCTACTCTCACAGATCATCCTGGAGGCAGGGACAGAGTAATCAACCTGGACCAGTAAGTGCAAGCTAATTAACATTAATCCGTTTGATTAATTCTTAATTTATTGTTTACTTGATATGTCAAAATGTCTGCATTAAGGTTGCCAAGGTAGCTAATTTTAGTGTTGTTTGGGTTAGCAAGCAGCTTTTGAAGATTCTTGTCATATCATTCACAATCACAACCCTTTTGAGAATTCCTTTTCATCTTCTGAACATTCACATGTTCTTATTTCTTAACTTGATTGTCCTTTTAGGAGGGAGGGGGAGTTAATTTACCGGTAAAAGAAGCACCGAATCAGGTTTAGGTGACGTCACTGATATTTTCTTTTAGCAAATCTCTGAGCTGAAAAGTATTAGATTTAATTTAATTTTCAATAGTAATTAAAACTATATATAAGCTGTTAGGTGTTTATTTATAATATTTAAAAAATATAGATAGTAAAACACTATTTTATTTAATATTAAAAATCTTCAACTTGTTTCTGTGTGAGAGAGAATTGGCGTCTCTGTTTTTTCATAGGGGCCTATGTGCTTACGTCGTTCGTCTCTGCTTTGCTTCCTGCTCTAGTTCCTGGGAAAGACAGGGACAAGTCATAGTCTCTAACATGATTTTTTTTTAAAAAAAAATAATGTCAGAGAGGCATATGATAAAATAAAATAAAGGATTTTGTGGAGGAAGCTCAATGTTGCGTTCTGAATCAAAAAAAGAAAAAAAAACAGAGAGATCAATGCCATGTTACTTTACTTTTAAAACAATAAATAAGGGGATATTTTCGAATTTAATTTAAAATATACCACGACGTTAATTTATTAATTTTAAAAGTAAATATATTTTTATTCCTTTAAGGGTTAAATTTATTTTAAATTTTTTTATATTTAATATATTTTATTGAATAGATTTCATTAAAAGATATTCGTTTTTTTTTAATATTCGGATGCTGTAAATTTCACTATTTTTGTTTATGAATCTACAGTATATATAAAGACAAAAAAATTTATTGATTGTATTAAATGTGATGTGATGTGGTGAATTTAGTGGGTTTCTTTTATAAGTTCTGAACTTTATATATAATATTATTATTGATATTGATGTATAACCCCGGGGAGCATTGGGCAATGTTCAAGTTCAACATTTAGCATTAAAATTAGATTAGATTTGTTTAGATTTAGGATTTAATTAGTATACACATAATAGAAATTTTATATCGACATCCAATAATGTATCGTCGGATGTGATACCTCATGTGTTATGAAATTTAATAAATCATGTGGTAGCACATTATTGGATATTTATGTAAAATTTATTTGCACCAATAGTGTATATATATTAAGCTATTAGATTTATGCAGATTATATTTAATAATTAATTTATAGGTGTTAATATTAAAATTAGAAGTTGTTGTTTTTAATATTTTCATGCATGTTGGGACTTGGTCAATTGAGTTGTGAAAAAAAGATGGGAATCGGGGCTCACCATCCATCCATCCATCCATCGTGTTTAATGATGATATTTTGTCAGCTCTCTGTTCCCGAGTTGGAGGGTCTGAAGTTTGTTGCGTTGGGGAAGTGACGACAGGTTGATTCATTGGGTGCGTTTTCATCCGGTGGAGGAAGAAAGTATAATAAATATGTTAATTTAAAATATTAAATTTTTTATATACTAATATAGAATCATTTATTTTTTTACCTATTATTTTATATTAAGAATAAAAATAAAAAATATTTTTTTAAAACTTTTAAATTAGACAAACAAATATAAATTAATTTTTAATAAAACAAATAAATAGAAATGAAGACATTTATTAATAATAATGTATTCCATTCATTTTTATCTTAACGTAAATTAGTTATAAAAATATTTATCTATTAATTATATTTAAGCTTAACCAACTAAAACATTAATAATACATAAAAAAACTAAAACATTAATAAGCTTTTGACAGCTAAATTAAATATCCTCATGCTCATGGTGATCATTTAGCAACACTAGACACTAGCCTAGCTTGTGCTGTACTGTGGAGATTAACATAGCACCATGGGCGGTTTTTATTGGGTTTTGACATTGAGATCAATTATTCATACAATAATAAACATACAACAATTCATACAACACATTTTCTCTCTCTGCATCTTTAAACAACATTTCTCTTTGACATTTGACCAATGCCAGTAACATATTTATTTTTTATATTAGTTTATTTAAAAAAATAATTTATTTTTAAAATTAAATTATCTATAAAACAAAATAACTAAATTAACTTTTTTGAGAATAAATTCCTAATAAAAAATATATTTATTTCTTAAAAGTTAAAAGTTTTCAAAAAATAATTTATTTATAAGATAGTTAAATTAACTTTTCTTAAAATAGAATAATTATAAAAATATATAAAAAAGTATTAAAAATCTTATGCTGGCAGAATTCCTCTAACAACATAGATATTTATTAAAAAAATGTTTAGTAGACAGTTGTTAAAGTGTAAATGCCCAAAACAGAAGTCTGAATAGGAAGAGGAGTAAGAAATAAAATGAGAGTAGTGGTGTCTGTCACTAGGAAGTGTATATTGGGAGACGGGAGTATTGATATTAGAATTAGAATTGGTATTATAATGGACGATGTCCTTAGTACATGTTTGGTTTGGCATTGAGAAGTGACCAAACTCAAATTTAAACCTCTCAACTCAACTATTTGTAGCATTGAAAACGTGAGTTTATTATGTTCAAATGCTAAACCAAACATAGTTTTAAGCAATGTCTCATATTTGAGTTTTGTGAATGGAGAATCGAGTCTTGTGGATGTAAAAAATCCTGCTGGGAGAGCTAGCTCATCATGATATGGATCTATTTTTCCGGTTCGAACTGAATTATTTCCCATAGAAAATAACTGTGATTAAAAAAAAGGTGAAATAGAGAAGAAATAAGAGTTGTTTGGTGTGAGTGAAATGAGTGAGAAATAGAAGAGAAATGTGAAAGTAGGTTGTTTGGTGTGAGTGAAATAGGTGAGAAATAGAAGAGAAATGTGAAAGGGATTGGTGTGGGACCCACCATAAAGTGTATTTCTCCTCATTTCTCTACATTTCTCCACAACTTTGGAGAGAAATACAAAAGGCGTGAGACCTACCAAAAAAGTGCATTTTTACTCATTTCTACTATGCCATCAAAGAAGAGAAATAAGTCTATTTCCTTCCACTTCCACCAATCTCACTTCTCTTCTCCCCATTTCTACTCTAACAAAGAGGGGCTAAGGGAGTAGTGGAGCTCACCTCAAAGGACTAACAACCTAGGTACTAGTATGGTATATTGGGGGGTTGAAGTCTTGAAGAGCACAACCTAGGTACTAGTATGGTATATTGGGGGGTTGAAGTCTGAAGAGCACAACGCATAGGTAAGCAAAGCATAATCGTTCTTGGAAGAAGAATACCAGTTATTAGTATTACAAAAGAAGTTGGTGGGGGCCATGTGCCTGATGCGCACACAGCATGAAGACACTGGCCTTTGCCCTTTGCCCTTTGCCATGACCAAAAGACTATATTATCAAAGTGCGCCTCATGGGTTTGGTTTTGACGACAGATCTTTATAACTTTTGGCCGCCCCAATTGTGAATCACTCAAATGTAGTAGTAGTAGCTGTAACTGTAGCTGTTTTATTATTATCATTATCAATATCATACTACTACTTTATACTTTATCATACATGTCTTTTTTTTTTCTTTTTCTTTTTCCTGTTTCCACATGGGTCTTCTCTTCTGGATCACCTACTTCGTGGGCCCTGATTAATTGGAAGTCCATGTCTAACATATTTTGTCTTTCCTTAGCTTAGCATGTCACAGCCCATTCATCTCATCTCATTTAAGTAAAATGCAATTGCAATCATTTACCTAATCTATCTAATCATTTTTTGTCTGATATTCATGGACCCACCAGTTTTTTTTTTTTTCTTTCTTTTCCTATCTTTATTTTTTCCCATTACCATACCCATGCTTCATGCAGTCCTTCTACTACAAACGAGTTCAATGCTCCTCCTTCCTTTCCTTACCTGCCCCACTGTGCTTTCACTGTTTTTGAAATCTACCCTACTTAATTTCTAGGGCAAAGAAAAGATTGCTCTAGATAGCACCGCGTTGTTTCAGAATTCTGATTCTGATTCTGATTTATTTCAGATCATGCCCTACACCTACATGGCTTGATTATATTATATTAGTCCATTTTTAATAAGTTTCTTAAACTATTATTTTATAATTTTTCACATTTTTTAATACTATCATATTATTTTTATTATTTCAAGTAACTCAAACACTTTTATTTTCAATCCAACAACTCTACAAAATATCTTAAATGGACCCCCAATCTACTCTATACACATATATTTTATCATTTACTGAAATAAAAAAACCTGCAACAACCCATGTTTTGGATTGCTGCAGGGAGCAACCAGTTGAAATATCAAATTGTTCTCTAGCGGTTAAGAACCGCATTCAAGTTTCTTTGTGTCAGTATAGCAACTCTATCTTCAGGCGTTGGAGATGCCCTTAGGCACTTTACAGAGAGAAAGAACACGGATGCATCATGTTACATGCTCCATAGAATAAAAAACATGGTGCAATGAAATCATACATCAACTTTACTAGTAATTATACAAAATGATATGTATAAAATAGGATATAATTATAATTATGAAATTGTTAGGCAGTAGTACTACTTTTCAAGGGTATACATTCTGTTTTATTTTTAATTATTTTTCCTTTGGGAATAATTAATGTTGATCCAGTTGACATTAAGTGTTTGTGTTTACATAATAAGATATTTTAATTAAGTTAAGTGAATATATGTTAATTATGCAGTGGAGATCCAACAATGTATGAAAGATATTGGCGAAGAATGGGTGAGAAGACCACAATCATAATTCCTGGATGGCAATCAACAAGCTATTTTTCAGATGTAACAAACATTTGTTGGTTTATGGAACCTGAGTTTGAGAAGGAAGTGGTGAGGTTACACAGAGTGGTGGGAAATGCAGTGACAGAAGGTCGCCATGTTGTTGTTGGGACAGGTTCCTCTCAGCTAATTCTGGCTGCTCTTTATGCTCTGTCCTCTCCTGAATCTGATGAGCCAATTAGTGTTGTATCTGCCGCACCCTATTACTCGGTCAGTCATTCAATGATCTACTTTGATTTTCAAGGAATTCAGCTCTAACATCATTAAATTAAACTAACATGTAATAGAAAAAGATGTAAGCATTTCATTTTGAAAGCTAAAAAAGTAGTACTATATTTCTCTTTGTTTAAGTAGTTATGATCATTAGATTGATTGTTTGAGAGAGTCTAGTATTTCATCATTTAGAATTAATGTTTGGTTTTAAAGGAATTCTCTCATGTGCTCATTACCGAATTCTGCCTCCTTTTTTAGTCCTTCTTGTTATTTGTCTCTCTCTCACAGTCTCACTCTCATGCCTGCACCTGATCACATGAACACTAGTGCTGAACAGTTGCATGTGCTGAACTGAAAAGGATGGTAAAATTTACCTTCCAGACTGTCAATGATTGTCAATCCAATCTAGATGAGATGATCATTCTTTAATAAAAGAAAAGAAAAGGAAGGAGGGTCATCAACAATATAATTTAGTACAAAGGTTTATATGAGTAGCAAATTTTGGTGTATTTATTAAGAACATGAAAAGTATTTAATAGTGCTTTCATTTATAATTAGGAGCATTATTATGATGGTTGATTACCATGATTTAAAATTATTATTTCTGGTAGTACATGCATGTCTCTGACTTTGTCATGATACTTGCAGGAGAATAATTTAAAATTTTCCTTAAAAAAAATTCTAAAATTAAATAAAGAAGATGATATTTATTGCTTTTTCTTAATGTGTCTAACATATTAAAGACATCTAATTATTAATTTAATACTTTTTAAAAGTAGTAGGATAATTATTTGGCAGTATAGCACAACTCTTTGGAGAATCTCAAGTGTGTTTAATAGTAATGTTGAGTTACAGAGAAGAAAAGAGAGAGAGTGGTTGGTTGAAGCATTGGAGAGAAGAAGTAACTGATATTTCTCATCTATTGTCTGTACAAGTTCACCTATATATATATATATATATATACTGAGAGATTACAAACTAAAACTGAATCAGTTTAGTTAGTTACAACAGTAAGCCTAACTTGATAACAGAAAACTAACTAATCAAAGCTTCCAGAGGAAGCTAAAGCATGCAACTAGAATATACTCCAATAATTAAAAATAATGTTACTAGTTTTTGGTTTGATCAGTTCATATAGTTTGACATTGAATTGATGGATTACTTTGCAGTCCTATCCATTAATGGCAGATTACCAGAAATCAGGACTTTACAAATGGGCTGGTGATGCAGAGAGTTTTGAAAAAAATGGTCCTTACATTGAGTTGGTCACTTCTCCCAACAACCCCGATGGATCTGAAAGGCGATCAGTGGTCAACAAAAGCCAAGGACTACTGATTCATGACCTTGCATATTACTGGCCTCAATACACACCAATATCATCCCCCTCTGATTATGATCTTACACTTTTCACTGTCTCGAAAAGCACTGGTCATGCAGGGATGCGCATAGGGTAAGCTGATAATAATACTTTGCCCTCCTC
Source organism: Sesbania bispinosa (assembly GCA_026901365.1). Taxonomy (NCBI): domain Eukaryota; kingdom Viridiplantae; phylum Streptophyta; class Magnoliopsida; order Fabales; family Fabaceae; genus Sesbania; species Sesbania bispinosa. The sequence continues at coordinate 110,323 of QLOH01000925.1, read as the reverse complement.
AGTTATTCATGTCAACTAGTCCTTTTACAAATTAGCTTAATGTGTACTTAATGACATAAAAGAAGATATGGAGAGCCATTGAGCATGATTAGGCTTTTAGGTTGAAAACCAGAAGTTCCAACACTAAACTATGTAATGTCAATTAAATTTTGCAATGTACAATCTCAGTTATGACTTATTACATCATTAAAATATTTATCATTCAAGACCTTTTGACTATGATAAAACTCCTCTTAGAAGTTAAATTATTTAGTGAAGAACACATGATATACATGATTGAATAATAGTGCAAAACATTTTTATCAGATAAAATTCTTAAGAGTTTTCACATTAATTGTATTTTGTAGGTGGGCTCTTGTGAAAGATCAAGAGGTAGCAAAGAAAATGACTAAATTCATAGAGCTAAGTACAATTGGGGTCTCGAAGGATTCTCAACTCAGAGCTGCCAAGGTTTTGAAGACTGTGTCTGATAGCTGTGAACAAGAAAACTTCCATGATGGGGAATCATTTTTCAAGTACAGCTACAAGATCATGGAGCAAAGGTGGAAGCTACTTAGAGCAGCAGTTGAAGGTGGTGGTTTGTTCAGTTTGCCCAAATTTTCTCCTTCATTCTGCACCTTTTTTGGTCAGGAGACAGAGTCCCAACCAGGTATTCACAAATTATATGATGCATGTACACAAGTAGATTTTCATGTCTAGATATGAAGTTTAATTTGATACCTATATTATATATTGCAGCTTTTGCTTGGTTGAAGTGTGAGGGAGATATAGAGGACTGTGAAAGCTTCTTTAGAGGACACAAGATTTTGACAAGAAGTGGAAGACAATTTGGGGTTAGCCCAAAATACATACGAATTAGCATGCTGGATACAGATGAAAACTTTTTTCAGTTTATAGATAGGCTATCTGCTATACAGCAGTGAGAATATATGGAAATTTGTCACTGACATTATATTTATAATAAAAATAAAAATGTGGTAGTTCAAATATATCATATTCACGTGTGCGGAGTAACGCAATTTCTATAATATATTATTCTAACCTCTTAGCGTTCAAGTATGATCAAATACTAGAATTAGGGATGCTAAACGAATTGAAATATCCATCCTAACAATACGTAGGAGCTATTGGTGTTGGTACAAGTGAAGCCTACATATTTTCCCTCAGTTTCAGTGGATGTTTTCTGACATGCTGTGGTATTCATTATTGGAATTTGGACATACCACTTCCTTGCAGAAATTAGAGGACTCGGATCCTCTCCCGTAAACAAAAACGGGAGGGGGTGCAGTTTCACAATCAAGCTGTTGCCATTTTTTCTGATGATTTTTTTTTTTAAAAATTAAACGGCCGAGATCTCGTCCCGTTTTTTCCTTACGGGAGAGGATCTCGGCCCGAAATTAGAAAGAGTTTTGTATGTAAAGTGAGGCAATAACTATTGGTAACTGTACTACCAGGGATATTGGGCCGATCATTATAAGCCTTGCGCAGTATCCTCCGAGTACGCTTAGGCTTGAAAGGCTGTGTACTATACGGATTATTGGGCTGATCACAGGGGAAAGCAGAGCATAGTGGAGATGGTGGGGATAAGGGGAACAAAGAACTAAAACAGTGGGAAGGTGGACAGTTACAAAGGAGGTCTATAAAAGGTCTTAGAAGCTAAGCATAAGAGGAGGTTCAGAATTTTAGCGAGAAGATAATAAAATGTTCAATGATCTCAACGTTGCGTTATATATATGTATAGCGATCTATCTTCAATATGGGGAGGAATGAAATTACTTGTAATTCTAGGGAATTGACTTATTAGTAATCTATTATATATATATATATATATATATATATATATATATATATATATATATGGTGGGGATCAACTTACTCCAGGAGTAAGTCTGGGTAAAGTTACTTCGCTTAATAACTTCTTATCAACATTGAATTTCATCTATCCAACCATCATATTAACAGTTTTCATTGAGTAGATCAAGCCTACAAAATTTTATAAAATTTAAAAATCATTTGATGTTTCATCAAATCACTTCAATTTAACGGGCAATATATTTTTTAAAATATAAGTAAATATTCACTCTAAAATTACATACCTATGAATGTCCAGTTAATCTAAAATTTGGTGTGCATAATCATCATATTAATATCAAATTAATCAACGGTTAGATTTATTAAATTCACATTCTATAAGAAGTTATTAAGCGGAGTAACTTACCCAGACTTACTCCTGGAGTAAGTTGATCCCCACCCATATATATATATTAGTAACATTTTGTTTGAAGAACAGTATGTAACAGAGAAAATAAAATTAAGTTATTAATTCTTTCGCTAATTATGATATATTTTATTTCCATTCCTTTTTTAGAAGTAAAGTTTTGAAGTGATTGTGTTATATGACTCATATGTGATTGTGCTGCATGATTTGTTTTGTTTCTTTTTTAGTAGACACAACTCAATAATGACATAATAGTTTTATTTTTCCATCAGCTCAGTATCTGTGTCATTGTCTCAATAATAAATTGAATTTATTTATATGAAGGGAATATGCGAAATCAAGTGGCATAATTAGCTTAGTCTTTATAATCAATTTAAATAAATTAAATCATATCTATAAATTATCGAGCTTGTGTAATTAAATAATATACATATGCTGTATATGTAAGAAATATTCTATTTCAGGACATGTAAATTCAATTTGTTAGTCTAATTAAATACGCAATAAATTTCAATCAAATTAAGTATGTTTCTTATTCTTGTTATCCTTATTTGATCAAATAAAATGTTACTTTATATGATTTTTTTAATTACCATATAGGGAGCACAAATGTTAATTGAAATAATTGTAATTGTTATCTTAATTACTAATACATATTCTTTTTTATTTGTAAATTACTCCCTCACAACCAATATGCTGCCGTGGTGGAGGACTGACCAAGTTTAAAAGTCTTGTCTTTCGTGAAGTTACTGAGGAAGAATGAAATATGGAAGAAAGAGAAATCACCGAAAAAGTCAATGGAGAATAAAGAGCATTGGTAACTCAACTACACCGACCTTTGAAAGGCATCGGTAAAAACTATGTCGACCTCCAAAAGGCATCGACTCAAATTACGCTGAGTTACTGACTTCTAAAAAGCATCAGTAACCAAGTCGACTTCTAAAAAGCATCGACTTCAAAAATTATGTTGAGTTACTGACTCTAAAAAAGCATCAGTAACCAAGTCGACTTCTAAAAAACATCGACTTCAAAAATTATGCTGAGTTACTGACTTCTAAAAAGCATCAGTAACCAAGTCGACTTCTAAAAAGCATTGACTTCAAAAATTATGCTGTGTTACTGACTTCTAAAAAAGCATCAGTAACCAAGTCGACTTCTAAAAAGCATCGACTTCAAAAATTATGCCGAGTTACTGACTCCTAAAAAGCATCAGTAACCAAGTCGACTTCTAAAAAGCATCGACTTCAAAAATTATGCTGAGTTACTGACTTCTAAAAAGCATCAGTAACCAAGTCGACTTCTAAAAAGCACCGACTTCAAAAATTATGTTGAGTTACTGACTTATAAAAAGTATCAGTAACCAAGTTGACTTCTAAAAAGCATCGACTTCAAAAGTTATGCTGAGTTACTGACTTCTAAAAAAGCATCAGTAACCAAGTCGACTTCTAAAAAGCATCGACTTCAAAAATTATGCTGAGTTACTGACTTATAAAAAGTATCAGTAACCAAGTCGACTTCTAAAAAGCATCGACTTCAAAAATTATGCTGAGTTACTGACTTCTAAAAAGCATCAGTAACCAGGTCGACTTCTAAAAAGCATCGACTTCAAAAATTATGCTGAGTTACTGACTTCTAAAAAGCATCAGTAACCAGGTCGACTTCTAAAAAGCATCGACTTCAAAAATTATTACTGACTTCTAAAAAGCATCAGTAGCCAAGTCGACTTATGAAAAGCATCGACTCCAAAATGATACTGAGTTACTGACTTCTAAAAAGCATCAGTAACCAAGTCGACTTCCAAAAGGCATCGACTCAAATAACGCTGACCTCTGAAAGGCATCGGCAAAAAGTACGTCGACCTCCAAAAGGCATCGACTTAAATTACGCTGACCTCTGAAAGGCATCGGCAAAGACTACACCGACCTCTGAAAGGCATCGGTAAAAACTATGTCGACCTCCGAAAGGCATCGACTTCAAGAAATTCTAAGTTACTAACTTTCAAAAAGCATTAGTAGCTGGAAGACGCCGATCTATGAAAGGCATCGGAAAAGACTACGTCGACCTCCGAAAGACATCGACTTCAAGAAATTCTAAGTTACTAACTTTCAAAAAGCATTAGTAACTGGAAGACACTGACCTCTGAATGGCATCGGCAAAGACTACGTCGACCTCCAAAAGGCATCGACAAAAAGTACGTCGACCTACAAAAGGCATCAACTTAAAAAGTTCTCTAAGTTACTAACTCATGAAAGAGCATTAGTTACCCGGTTTTGTCAACCTGTTAGGCAACGACTTGAAAATTCTCTAAGTTGCGTAAAAGTTTCAATTACTCTGTAAAGGCGACTTATCATTTTTAAGTTAGAAAAATAGTTCGGTAATTCATTACATACGACGAGGAGGCGCATGGGAAGAATTAAAAGGTAAATTCATCATTTATAGATAATATTAATAACAATCAGAGTTTTTAAAGCATCACTTATGGAATAGATAATAATAATAATCACTGCAAGCCCTGCGCGGTATCTTCCGGACACGCTTAGGCTTGAAGGGTTGTGTACTACTAGGGATATTGGACCGATCATTATAAGCCTTGCGCAGTATCCTCCGGGTACGCTTAAGCTTGAAGGGTTGTGTACTATACGGATTATTGGGCCGACCATTGTATCCGGTTATCGGCCCATATCATTACTCCTTACCCCCTCTCAAGGAACATAGGAGAAAGCAGAGCATAGTGGAGATAGTGGGGATAAGGGGAACAAAGGACTAAGATAGTGGGAAGGTGGACAGTTACAAAGGAGGTCTATAAAAGGTCTTAGAAGCTAAGCATAAGAGGAGGTTCAGAATTTTAGCGAGAAGACCGAGTAAACGACCTTAGAGGTTAGCTCAGAATATTCTTGCTGAGAACATTAACCATATATGGAATTGGATAACCAAACATGTGAGAATGGTAACAATGTAATTGTGCGATGCTAATTGCAGATTCATACTCATTCATATAAAAAGTTTGGTGCTATTGAGCATTTCTCAATTAGAAAATCTTAAAAACTTATGTTGTTAGATATATAATTTCATTAATCTGGTTACTAGATTTAAAGCTTCATTGCATTTTTAATTTCTCTATTATAGCATATGTGTAATTCTGGTTTCCTAATAATTTTTTAGTAAATTTAATCCCTCAACTTTTTATTTATTATAATTAAATCCTTTCATTATTTTCCTTCTATTTAAAACTCAAATCCTATTTTTCTACTCAAAATATTCATTGTTAAAATAGATTTAATAGTTTGTTTTTATTTTGAGGCATACCTATATTTAATAGTTTGTTTTTACTTTGGGGTATACCTACATAGGTGAACCAAAAATGCCAAATAAATTTAATTTAACTTGTACATAGGTGAACCAAAAATGCCAAATACATTATAGATTGCCCACCTTCTCCAAAAACTCTCTTCTCCAAAAACTCTCTCATTTGACTTCTCAAACTCAAATTATGGTGGAGAAGTTAAATTCGTTAAATTCATTTGAGTCAGTTAGGATGAATTACAGTTCACTTCCGATGACTAAGTATTCAATATTGGTTTAGTGTACATAAGTGACTAAGTATTCAATATTGGTTTAGTGTACTTAAATTGAATTAATTCCGATGAAATCGTTTCTTAAGACTATGTAGATAGAGAATTCTTACAAAGCTTACGTATCTAATTATGTCAAATATAAAGACAAACACAATCATGATTCATGAAAACGATAATGTATCTCACATAAAGACAAACATAATTTTAAGCGTGTCTTGAGTTTACCCATCCTGGGGAGAGTAGAAAAGTTGTTTTTCAGGGCAAAACCAAACATTTCATAAATCAACAATCCTGCTTAGGTTCAATTTTGATAAAGTGTTAGCTCAAAATAGGAATTTCATAATTTGAATATCTAGTATTGTAGATAAGATTTACTTGAATGTCCAAATCAACTCTTATTGCAACTAACTAATGTCGTGGAAAAGTCTTAACGATAGATGAAAATGGTGTCTATGCAGGCATCAAGAAAAATTGGATTCATACAAGAATTGGAAAAGCATTGAATTTAAAGTCGATTTGGGCCTAATCAACCACCTGTGCCTTAGAAATTTATTCTCAGAAGCAGACTACAAATACAATACAAACTAATAATTAAGAAAACATTACAATTTGTTTTTTTATTTTCACTGAACACTTCACACTACTACAACAGAAAAACATGCTTACTTCAAATAAAGGTGCATAGGAACCCTCTCATATCATGGTCATAGCAACCAACACAGAGTCCAACCAAACTCATGATGACGTTTTTCGGTTTCCTTTTTGGGCTTTTGCTCCTTTACTAGCATCGATTTGGGCCTCCTGAGCCGTTTGGGCTTTTTCTGCTTCAGGGGCATCGCTTTGGGCCTCTTGAACGGTCTTCTGGGACTTGATTTCTACACTCTCGCCAACTTCCTCCACTCCCTGGGCCACTGTATCCTCTTCCTGGGGCTTGGGCTTCGCATACTGTTTCAGGCGTTCCGGCAACCGTGAGCGGCGGAGATAGGAAACGAGCCAAGCAAAGGAAGAGATTGAGGTGACACCGAAGGCTCCCGATGTGAGAAACCCGGCGACAGCAAAACCAATGACGAGGGTTGCGAGGAGAAAGACGGGGCTGAAGATAACAAAGAGTGGAGTGGTGAGGGCGAGTCCAATGACGGTGGCGGCGAGGGTGAGACCGGCGAGGATGAGGAGAGTAGCTCCGACGGGAACGAGGGTGGCGAGTAGTAGAACCTGAAAATTAGAAGTAGAACTAGAAGTTCTAATTCCCTTGCCAGTTTGTGATAATTGGGTAGGAGGCTCTGTTTCTGCTAGTGTTTGGTGCTGCTCCTGGTACTGGTAGTAGTGCTCTTGCTGGGGTTGAGCCATTGAAGAGAAGAGAGATGAAAATTGAAGCTAAGGTAGGTATTGTGATTGTGGGGTTTGGAGGGAGAGATGAGAAAATTAAAAAGAGGGATGGAGGTGGTGATGAGAAATTGAAGGGATGACACGTGGGGTGGGTGATGAACAGGTGGTTAGGGAAGAGAGAGGAGGGTTGCATGGAAGAGGTAGATGTCGTTTGATAGTGGAGAAAGGTGTTAGTGTTACAGAGAAGAGATATGATCACTAAGTGAGTGCTCCAACGGTGCAAATTCAGAGCATTATGGTCAGGTCCTCTGGCCGAGAGGTGCATCATGTTGTCTTTCTTAACTTGCTCAATTGAATTCAACAACATTCTCATCCATACCAAATTACTCCATCAATTGTATTATAATATTAAATGTTGTATGCGTAACAAAATTTTGATTAGATAATTCGAGCTATAAGTGTGGTATTTTATACCGATAGGTTATGTTAAATCCTACATACTCCCCTTCATCTATATAATTGTACTTCCACCGTCTAACTGTATTTGTCACTTTAGGACATAAAATTATTGGTGAATTTTATTTGTCATTCTACATATTCAAAGAGAAATTAATATTTTTTAATTAAATGTATTCTTTATAAATAATAAATGTGAGAAATTTTAATAATAAATTATAAAAGGTATAATACAAAATTAGTAAATATCTTTTATAAAATTTGGAGAATTAATTACATTTTTTAATTTTTATGCAAAAATGTCGAATTAAAAAGAAGTAAATGGGATAGAGGGAGTAATTTGATTATGGGAAATGTTAACCAGTACCCTAACGGCATCTGTTAGAAAATCAAAATTAAAAAGTTTATATTGGACAAAAAAAACTATTATATATTGATTAAGATTTCTTAACCAGTACTTACACTCATTAATTAGTAGGACTCTTTTAATATATTTTATTTTTTATTTTTAGTCTTCGACCTAATAGCTAGGGGTGGAAACAGGCCAGGTCAGGCCAGGCCAGGCCAGGCCAGGCCAAGCTTCGGCAGGCCTGAGCCTGGCCTGACTCCTAAATCTTAAGCCTGAGCCTGGCCTGTTACCTGTTACAGGTTTTTTTTGTAAGGCCTTGGCCTGGCCTGACCTGTAAGCCTGTTTAGAAGCCTGTTTTATAACAAGGCCTACAAACAGGCCAACAGGCCTATAAGCCTATGCAGGCCTTTTAAGCAATTTTTTTTATATAATTAATTTAATATATTCTAATTTTTTACTATATTATAATTTTTTTAATTATATTTATAGTTATTTATATAATTAATTTAATATATTATGTATTATTATATTAAACAGGTCGGCCTGTTAAGCTTAATAGGCTTTTTCATAGGCCTGAAGCCTGGCCTATTTAACTAAACAGACCTTTTAACAAGCCTTGGCCTGACCTTTTTAATAAACGAGCCAGGCCGGTTGGCCTATTCCCACCCCTACTAATAGCTAATATTATCAGATATATATACACTTCTATAGGGTCTACACATTTCATTTGGGATGAGAGAGTAAAAATTGCAATAGAAAAAAGAAATTTACAAGATGTAATAATGAAATATAAAAACGGAAGAAGAAAATAAAAAAGAAAATTTAAGAAAAAGTGTGACATATTATATTTAACAAAAGAGTGATCATGAAGCACTTCACTTTTCTTTTTAATTCTTTTTTCATTTTCCATCACATCTCCTTTGTTATTTAGAGGTGGATCCACCTCTTAAAGTGTACAATGAGAATTTTGCTTAACAAAATCCTCCACATCAACTCTTAGTCAATTATTTATCTTTTAGTCTAACATTAAAACATGTTGACTTTGACATCTATATTTATAAAGCTCTCAATTTCAGACTATCATATCCGATTTGGCGTAATACAAGTAGCGGCCTTTTTGGGTTGGGTTAAATGGCGTTACGAGATTATTTGAACTTCTAAAATAAAGATCCAAATTTTACATTTACGTGGATAGTGGAATTTTCCAGTTGAAGAGAGATAGATTTATACCCCTATATGACTAAGAGCCCCACATTGAAGAGAGTTTTAGAGTCTGTTTTGTTTACGATTTAATATAATTGATTTTGATAGATTTATAGAATCAATGACAAAAGATAATAATCGACAACCAACTTATGAAGTACGTTGGATGAAATTAATTTTAAATGTTCCAACGCAGAACCAAACATGCATTTAATCCTTAACTAAGAGAGGAGAGAAGTTAATACTTTTAACACTTATTTTTTCTCCTTTTCTTTCTATCCAAATAACATATAAAATCATCTTATATTCTATTTTCATAATTTTAACTCATTTTCTATTTCCTATTTTATCTATTACACTAAAGCATCACATTCATTCCATCCTTATGAAGATATATAATGTGTTTGGTAAAATTAGTTGAAAGCTAGCTGCAGAAAGCTGAAAAATTAGCTGATTTGATTGAATGTGTTTGGTAAAACTAGCTGAAAATGGTAAAATGACATATAAGGACATAATTAATTATTAAATAATGATAAGCGAGGGTGGTTGAGAGATAAACTGGTAATTAATTTTCAGCCAGTAGTTGAAAATTGGAGCTTTTTTTTTTAAAAACTACCTCAAGTACCTTTTAAAAAAAAGCTAGTAGCTACCCAAAAAAAGCTACCTTACCAAACACTGTTAAAATGGTTTCAACTACTAATTTCAGCTTTCAGTTAGCTGAAAAATGGTTTAATTACCAAACACACTCATATGTAAAACTAGCTGAAAACTTAAAGCTAGCTAAAAGCTGAAAAACTAGCTGAAATTTAAAAAGCTAGCTGATTTGATTGAATGTGTTTGATGATTAACTGAATAAAATGATAAAATGATATATAAGGACATTATTAATTATTAAATAATGATAAGTGGGGGTGGTTAATAAACTTGTAATTAATTTTCGGCTAGTTGCTGAAAATTGGAGGTTTTTTTAAAATGCTACCTCAAGTACCTTTTCAAGAAAAGTTTGAAGCTATCCAAAAAAGCTACCTTACCAAACACAAAAATGGTTTCAGCTACTATAATTTCAGCTTTTAGCTAGCTGAAATGACTTATCAAACACATTCATTGACTTGAACAACTTACTTTATTATCTCCAATATTTTCAGACCAGAATTTGATCCACGTAAAAATACAACATTCCGTCCTTCCTTATTTCACTCACATATATATTGTTTGGTTTGTTAAAATTGGAGTGGATGGGAATGATTTGAAGAAAGTTTTCTTATTCGATTAATTTTTTAGGAAGCCATATCCCTCTAGATGACATTTTTTACTTCCTTAAATATTGAGAGATTTGGAAGGGAGAGAAGTTTAAAATTAAATAATTGAATTAATTTAAATTTTCTCTACTCATTAATATAATTGAGTGTTATAAAAGTAAAAGAGTATACAGATAAATTAATTTTATTTTTTCTCTCTTTTATGTGTGAACTAAACATATAAGAGTTTTTTTTTTCCCTTCCCTTCTCTTCCCCTAACCAAACAAACAATATAATTACTATTATCAAGTTACTTTAAAAATATAAATATGTATATATAATAACTTCTTTATCATTATTATGAGGTTAATTTCAGTTTAGTAACTACTTTTTTCATATGTATATTAAAATCATTTATAAAAAAAAAAGTGTTCTAATCCTTATACAATGATTAATCTGTTTTCATTAATTACAAACTCTTTGGTATCCACCTAATTTATATACTTATTAGGGAAAAAACATACCAATCTAATAAAAAAGTCCAAACTCCATCTAAAGCAAAGAATATCCAATATCGATCTCTAATTTTAATAAGATTTCAAAGGTGAATAAAATTATATCTCTTCTGTATTTGAATGAAAATAATTCCATTGCAATTAATTAATCCATATAAAACCAAACAACATCACATAATGGTTGGTTACGGTACGGTAAAAATGGAGTGTGCCATAAACAAACTTTATCTAGATTCATATATCACTTTAGTTATCTAGCTAACCAACATCCTCGATCCTAATTAATGTTAATCCCACACTCGTGGGATGCTGGGTTAAATACTAAAAACATGTAGACCAAACAACTCTGAATCAGGGAAAACTTTTAACGTTTACTCTCTTTGACTTGAATAAAGTGAGATGAAGTTTGAATATGCTCACTAATCATACCATTACACAGTATACATACATATATATATACATACATATATATATATATATATATATATATATATATATATATATGAGATAAAAGTGGCCAAGGTTTGGAAAACTAATGAAAAAAATTAGTTGCCCAATATACATGGGATTTGTCCCTTGAAACATTACTGAGTGTAAGTAATTAAAACTTGAATGATAAATGTGAGGAATTACCCTCCTAAACAAGACAAATGATTATCCACGTGTTAAGATCAAAATTCCATATTTATAATATTAATTTATGCTTTCGGGAGCAGGGATGCCTAAGAACTTATGGGGAGAAGCTGTTAATACTGTTGCGTATCTGATTAACAGGTGCCCTTCGTCTGCTTTGGCATTTGGAGTACAAGACACCTATGGAAGTTTGGAGTGGAAAACCGGCTCACTACTCTAATCTGAGGGTGCTTGGGACTTTGGCATATGCACATGTCAAGCAGGATAAGTTAGAGGCACGAGCTGAGAAGTGTATCTTCCTTGGATACGTTGAAGGAGTTAAGGGATATAGGCTATGGAGGTCAGAACCTAAACCTTCAAAGTTTATTATCAGCAGGGATGTAACATTTGATGAGACAAGAATGAGAATGCTGGTGGAAACTCTGAAAATGAGAGGGAGAAAGCTCACATTAAGATGGAGGCATCTATGAGCAAACTCAGGGAGGATCATCTGAAGACTTCAGAAAGTGCTGCTTCAGATGATACTTCAGCAGGTTCAAACTTCAGAAGGTCTGAAGACTTCAGAAGGTCAAAACACGCTGTGAATGACTATCAGCTAATTCGTGATAGAGAAAGGAGGGTTCCAAAACCAATCAAAAGGTTTGGACATGCTGACATTATCTGTTATGCTCTTAGTATGGCTGAAGAGATACAGGGTTCAGATGAACCAAGAAACTTCAGAGAGGCACAGGAGAGTTTAAAGAGGCAGCAATGGCAACGTGCCATGGAGGAGGAACTTGATTCGTTGAAGGAGAACAACATGCTGTGAGTGTTGTCAGCAGGTTCATGGGAGACCCTGGACAAGCACATTGGGAGTCTCTAAAGTGGACTCTCAGGTACCTGAATGGAACTTTGGATTCAGGATTGCTATATCAGAAGAAACAATACCTCTCAGAAGGTGGAGCTGCAATTGAAGGATTCGTTGATGCAGACTATGCAGGGTGTGTGGATACACGAAAATCCTTATCAGGGTATGTGTTTACCTTATTTGGAACACAGTAAACCTTCAATCTGTGGTAGCGTTGTCTACAACAGAGGCTGAGTATATTGCGTTGTCTGAAGGAGTGAAGGAAGGTCTATGGTTGAAAGGCATGCTGAATGAGTTGGGAATTGAACATGAGTGTGTTCAGATTCATTGTGATAGTCAAAGTGCTATTCACTTGGCCAATCATCATATGTACCATGAAAGGACCAAGCACATTGATGTGAAGTTTCACTTTATCAGAGAAGTGTTGAAACAGGGGCAGTGAGGATTGTGAAGATTGCTTCTAAAGATAACATGCTGATATATATGTTGACCAAAACACTACCAAGATGCAAGTTTGAGATATGCTTAAACTTGGTGGGCTTCGTCTGAATGTTGTCATTCCAAAGTCAAGGTGGAGATTGTTAGTTATGACTTAGGAATGAGTTTGTTATTCAGTTAGGTTAGTTAGTCGTTGCTCTCTATACTGCCTATATATATAGTATCTTGTTGTATAGGGAAAATGGGAAAAAAATAAGAGAGAACGATTGCAGTAAACTCACTGAAGTAACCTGCTGAGGAGGTTCTTGCTGAAGGTGGTTGAACCTTCTGAAGCTGATTGTCTGATAATAAGAGAAGCATTTTTCTCTTGCATATATATTCTTTCTTTTTTCTCTTCGTGTTCTTTGATTCTCTTATTTTTCTTAAGCTTTCAATTACTTGCTTTTACCCAACAAAGTACTAACTAAATTAGAATTTATGCTTTAAACAGTTAATTAATTAAGTTATTAATTTTTTAAAACACAACCTATTTAATATTAGATGCTACATTACTACACCTTAAGTTAAAGTCTGATCAATGACATTGGAATCTAAATATATATTTTCGCTTAATAATTATTAATTATGTTTTGTTGTTAATGTGAAACCGTGTGAGTGTTAAGAAATCCTGTGGTGATGATAAGTTATTATGAAGACATAGAGTTTGGTGATGAATGATGAGCATTTTATTAGCAGTTGAGAGTTGGAATACACGATTGAAGTTGACACATCACATGTGCACGTATTCTTGTCTCAATGACTGTCTGTAAATACTATACACTCACTCGTCTATCTCTCTTGACCATAATGTGACGAATGACACTGCAGCAAGTACATTAGTACTTTTTAATATCTATCTATATTCTATGCAGAGAGAAAGAGAGAGCATGGAAATTAAATGAAATGAAACCATATAAGATATAACGCGCGCGAAGGAAAGATACAAGTCCCTGCAGGACCCATTATGGTCCACGAGGACATAAAGAATTTGTTGCGGACAGGAACCCCTCCCCTTACCTCCCTCACATGCTAGCTTGTCCTTTCTTTCTCAATTCTCATAACCTCTCCCCTGCACCTAGATAGCTCTTTGCTTCTTTTCTACGTCTCAGTGCACAAGATTGATGGATTCTCAAATTAAAACTATTGCAGAGAGAGAGATCAATTAACAACAACTTCAGAAACAGAAAGCCATTCTCACTTTTTCTCTGCATCGCAACACAACAGAGGAGTGCATTTATTTGTTTAGTTTATTTGCAAAATTAAATAAATTATATTAAATTGTTTGTTTGTTTGTTCCAATGCCAAATGAAATGTCCAAGGCTGGCTAATTAAAAGGGACTTGCCGATATAAGGGAGATATTGTGAGGGAAAGTTGGACCAGAGAGTAGATTTGGTTCACACAAAGAAAAAGTCGAGGGTTTTGGTGATCTCGAGGAGAGGGGCCAGTTAGTGATGAATTGGAGGAGGTATAGTGTTGTTAATATATATGGACGTGACTCTCCCTAGCTACTGTTACTTACTAATACTATAGCTATATACCCAACCCAAGAGAAGACCTCTTCCCTCTGCTTCTGCCTCTGCCAGGCCCTCGTGTCCCTAACTCATATTCTTTGTGTGTATTTGAGAGAGGGAAGAGAGGCTTCTGACTTTTCTTATGATTAATTGTAACAGTGTCTCTGCTAGCAGCTGAGAGACGGAGTAAAGTAAAGTGACTGACATCTCTAAACGGAGAAACAGAATAGATTTTCAGCATTTACCTCTCAAATTGCAAACACACATGAACATCAAACATTAATCTTCTATTATATTAATAAAGTTGGATGGATTACATTAATTAAATATTTAATTTTTCTCACTCAACTAATAATTTCATATATTCATTTACCATTCTTCATTTTTTTTATCTCTTCTTTTTCTCACATCATATTATTTATTACATTTACATTATCCTTTTCCTTAGAAAGTAAAGTTGACACACATGAAAGCTAGCTATTCATAAATAAGAGAAAGCTAGAAACAAATATTACTCGAAGAAAATAAGGATTATTTCATGCTTTGATGTTCTATATCTTCTCTTTAAATTACAGAAAATTATATGTACAATTAGGTTTTTAACTGTTTCACTTGTAAAGGATAAAATGACCGGCATCGTTTCTTCAGGGAACCGAACTGCTCATGGAAATAAAACCCTAACCCTAACCCTATTTTGTACATATTTTTTTTAATGCTTTAATTCTCTCGGATTCTGATCTCCACCATCAGGATGCGTCCACATTAATTTAACAGTCAAACTGCAAACTAAAATAAATAAAAATCCAATTCAGATCAATCATGAAAAAGATGTATAAATTAAGACTAATTAATTAATAAGGTTTTCTAATTAATTCCATCGGCTAGCTTAATTAGTTAATGAAGCTAAACAACATTAATTTTGAAATATCTATATATAGTAACGTTAGCCAGCTAAAATAATTGATAAATATTCAAACTATTTCAAATGCGTGCAAGTTGTTGTCAATGTAGCTATACAGTCAATGAGAGAGAAGGGGTCAGTCATACTGTTTGTATTGTCTGGACTCTGGAGATGAGTGTTGGTGGTTGATGACAACAGTTTCAAAGGGAGAGAGGGCTAGCTGCTAGGGTACATCTTCAAAGGGTAGAGAGAGAGAGAAAGTGAAAAACCCTAAGATAAGGATGAAGTGAACTCCTACTACTACTTCTACTTTATTAATATGTGTAGTGTTGGATCCAACATGGACAGCGACTGTTGATCACTATTTCAGATATTTTATGATTAATGTGGGGATATGGATATAGTCTCAGTCTCACGGGAAGATAATGTTTTAGACCGAGGCATCACCTTTTTTTTCTCAGTATAACATGATGAAAACTACGTTTCAAACTTGGCTTAGATTGCATTGCATCACAGACACTGTTAGTTCATCCAGTACTTCATCCATCACCATACCCAATATAATGCCCCTTATGGTTAATTGGATTATCCATGCTGCATGCTGGAACACAGACTTTTACATATATTAAAAAGTGATGATCCATACTCAAAATTTCTTGTCTTTCTGTCTCTGACGACTGTGACATTTTTATTGCCCCGGCCAGTAATTTTATATTAACTCCATCATTGACTTTAATTATATATCTCAGCCAAAAATTTATTAATAGCCGGAGGTTGATGTAGTGTGTTTTTGGACTGACGTTGAAATTCACTAAACTCAAGTTTGAATTCTCAATACAACTATTTCTAGCGTTGGAAACATGAGTTTATCGATCACGTTTTAATGTTAAACCAAACGTGCTAGTAGTGATATATATTAATAAGCTAAAATATATAGGAAGGATATATATAGTTAATTTAAGAAAGGAAAACAACATTCAAATATAATCAGCTAGCTAGATAGATAAAATAGATGTAATTAAATAGAGTTAAAATTAATTAACACAAAAAAAAGTAAAAAGGGTGGTCCATGTCAACCTCCAAGAGGCAGGAATATATAGGACCAAGCGTCTAAACCATATAGAGTTAGGCTTTACAATCAAAATATTGTTAATCATAAACAATTCCTTCATTCATTTCACATTGCACTGAATACACAATAAAGAGAGTTCTAGTAGCCATACATGTTCTACCAACTTATTTAGCCTCTAAATTAAAGTAGATTGATTTTGAAAAGATTACCTAACCTTCCTCCTACTGAGTCTCTTTTAAACAATACATACTCATGCTCATCATCTAGCAAAGGAAAAGAAAAAGAAAAGCCATGCCAACAATTAATAAATAAAAATGAAGGGACACAGTAGAGCTTCAGTAACCTAGCTATAGAAGAGTCCAAGTAAGGCTACATTGCCAGAATCCACAATATATAATATCATGATCACCACCACCACCACGCCATCAGAATATATATTTTGCAGGCCTCAAAAACTTTAATAAAACCCTAGATGGCTAATACTGCAACCTTTAATTCACAAATTATATATTTCCTCCTCCACCACCACCACCTCCAACCTCACTGATGTCCTCTGAGGAAGTATCAGTCCATGGAAGAGAATAAGGAAAAGAATAAGTAGTGGTAGGAGATTGCCTATAAAACCCACTTCCTTCATTACCAACATTAATTCTTGCACTACTAAACTGAAACTGCCTTTGAGGGATTTGTTGAAGTGAAGACATTGCTACTGGTGGAAATGAAAGAGAATTAGCTGGAGGGATGTCACTGAAGGAATAGCGGAGAAGATCAGCGTTAGCAGCATCAAGTTCCTTTTGAAGCCTTTGAACTTGTCTCTGGAGGAAAGAGATGGCACCTACACAGCCATAAACTGGGTCCCTCACTCTTGCTTCTGCTTCATAAGCAAGGGAGTTCACTGCATCCTCTCTCTGGTGAGGAAGGAGTTCATTGAGGAGCTTAGTCACATTGCTAGCACCAAATATTTTGTGGACATTTGCAAATTTTTGAGGCTCTTCAGGTGGGAAGTAAGGTGCAAAAATGCATCCTGGCATGCATTTTCTCCTCAAGAATTTGCAGGCAGCACAAGGAGAATTGTAAGAGCTGGATGATGCCATTTTCCCTACATTTATTTACACAAACATTATATATAAAACCAATTAACAACAATTAATTAAGGTTTTATATATATAACAAATTTGACATCTATGTCAAGTTATATATATATATTCACTAAGAAATTTTAGATTTAAACTTCTTGTCAAGGTAAAACTGAATGGTAGATCTTAGGTAATTGCACCTCTTAATTCTACTATGCTTTTTTTTTTCTTTCTTTGATATATATGATTGTCAACGACAGCTAGCTACTGAAATGGGGCTATTTGGATCTTTATAATATTATTATTAATTCTTGTAGAAATCAGTAATAGTGTAATATAACCAATCAAAAACCTTTTTTTAAGGAATTAGAATATTTTGGAATAATTTTAGTCTAATCTTATAGATCCTTTAGGCCTTTAGCCATCCCTCCTAAATCTCTCAAACAGACATTAACCCCCAACTCCTCCCTTTCCCCAATTTACATACATATACATGCAACGAGATTATGCTGGGATTCCTTGTCATTTTCAATTAATATTATATATATATTATTAATTATTATTATCTTTATCTGTTTTTTCTTGTTTCCTTTTCTGAAAAATATTTTTTTCCTTCTTTAATTTCCTCTTTCTCTTTTCTTTTTTCAATTCATGAGAAATTAAAAAAAAAAAATTGTAAAGAATTATTAGTTTTGAACATGAAACTTTCTGCAAAGTGTTGATCTGAATTTCTCCTTAAGTTTATTGGTTCAACTTCATTTATTCCCTTATCAGGAAACATTTGTACACACTAGCGTAGATCACAAGAACACTTTATCTTTCTTCTGCTGGAAGAATTCAGCTGCATGATCAAGTAGCAAGCCATGATTATTTTCCTTCTGAAATTAAATTAGTTGAGCCAGGGATCTGGTTGATTATAGTTCATGGCTACATCAAAAAACAAAAAGAAAAAAAAGAAAAAAAAAGAAAAGAAAAAGAAAAAGCCCTAAAAGAAGCTATATATAGTTTTGTCTATCAACCGTTACTTTACTTGAAAGAAACAGAAACAGAGAAAAGAACTATATATTGCATAAAGAAAAGGAGCTAGAGTAAAGAATTAGGAAGCTAGCCAGATGAACATGGTTTTACCTGTTAGTGATGTAGGTTTCTTTGATCAAATGAACTAAAAGGGTAGTACCTTTTTTTTTTCCCTTGTTAGAGGTCCTTGAGAAGCTGCTCTTGTTTTTTCCCTCCTGGCCTGAGACAAAGTAGCCTAAGCCAACAAGAGGTATAAGCCTCAGATTTATTACAGGAGGAGCACCCCTAAAGAGGAAACAAACCCTAATTGAAAGAGAGGAACAAGGGAAGAGAGAGAAAGAGAGAGGGTGGTGATAATTAAGTGGAAAAAGGTGATAGTATAGAGGGGGGGAAGGCAAACAGCATTGAGTGGATGGAGAAGGAATGGTTGCAAAAGACAAAGGTAATAAATGGAGGTAGACTATAGAAAAAAGAATAACTATGACCTTGTATTTGTATATCTAATAATAATATCAAGAATGTGGGGATGTCTTCCATTCTCAATGTCCTTCTCTAACTCATGCACTGAAACTGACTACAACTAACATTTTTGGAAAAACATCAAACCTAATTTTCAGACGCTTGTAAAGGGCATTTAGCAAATAATCATATTATTCCTATAACACTATCTACATGATACTTTATATGACACTTTTTTTTTTCGAGTAAACTCTGAATTTCGTCCTTGAAAATTTGAGGTCGGTCACATTAGTCCCTGAAAGATGAAAAATACATTTACATTATTGAAAGATAAAAAAGTCATTCAATTTCATCATTTTTACGGACTAAATTGATATTTTAAAAAATCTTAAGGATTAAAGTGAATGACTTTTTATCTTTCAAAGATTAAATTGAACAATTTTTCATCTTTTAGGGACAGAAAATGTAATTTCATTCTTTCAAGGACTAATATAACCGACACCAAATCTTTCCGGGACTAAAATGAGGTTTACTCCTTTTATTTCTTTATTTTTTTGTCATATCAACATCCTATCTATATTTCTTTCTATATCTTTCTTTGTTATAAAAAAAATAATACAAACATATTCTACAAATATAGTTTCCCTTTAGCAAATGGACAATAAATGGTATTTAATTTGTAAATCAAATGAAAAGGAAGGGTTACTAAATATATTTAAAAAAATTAATGAACAATGCAAGAAAGCGTAAAATAAAAAGGAATTGTGACACATTTACAATAATCGAGGAAGATCAAGTTGATAATTATTAAGAGTGTGACCAACAAATTTTGATACCTATGGAAATGCTTATAGGGGTTTGCTTTATAATTATCTTGTTGATTATATATAATACAAGGACATAATGGGTAACAATGTCATGGTGTTTGTGCACGTACATCTTTGGCACCATGGGAGCAAATATAGTTGGACATATTTTTGTATGTATCAATTTACCATTATATGCGCTAGACTCTAAGTGCCCGTTTGGTTTACATGCAGTTTGAATATAATTGATTCTGAAAATCAATGATTGAGATGAGTGATACACATTTTATGAAACACGTTGGATAAAAGTGATTTAAAATGCAAAACTATGGTTTTAATTTTTATATAACGTCAAACCAACGTGCTATGAACAATTGACATGATATATATGGCGATATTAGTTAATATGTAAATTGTACCCGACAAATTGGCTCTCAGTATTTTAATTAATTATCAATGATAGAATAAGCATGCTTATATGCTTATAGCTTAATCAATAAATTTAAGACTAAGCCCCGAATAGGATTACCCCTGATAATAGGAGATACCCATGATGAAAATAAAAAAAAATAGCTTAATCAATAGCTAGCTAGCTAGGAAGAAGAGTGATTGAGGAACAATACACCGCATATAGCTTTGTTCATTCATAGTTAGTTTATTTATGTAAGAATTTAACTATCCGCGTAAGGACGATTCTATGGTGGACCAAATAAAATTTGGTCTACCTAGTTCAATTTCTATTTTTTTCTTTACAAAAGGTGAATGAATAATTTTATTTTTTATTAAATAATTTTTATATGACTATTTGAGTTTAATTTAAGGAAAAATATGAATTTACAATACAATCTCTACTAATTTCGTTGAGGATATATCAATTTAAAGTTGAAGGGCAAAATTTTACATTACACGGTAATATCGAATTGAGTTTTTATTATTTTCAAGTAATATTTCATAAAAGTAACTTGAAACTATTTTAATATCAATCATTAATAAAAATGAACATTGAATTGGGTGATTAGGGATATAAATTACTATATTTTTACATTTTGGACCATGTGAACCATGGTCCATTATAGAAAAATCCTCCGCGTCATGTTAATTAATTTTACAGGTAAATGCACAAGTTTTTTGTGCACGCTAGAAACATCCTAGTTAGTACTTTTGAGAGTGAGTTGCAAATAAATTAAAAAGGAAATAAATAAATGAACTCCCGTATGAAGACAATATATAGCTTAAATTTAATATTGAATTGGTTAGCTAGGGAACATAATTTACGTTTGATGGGAGAATATGGCAGCGAAGAAGCAGCCCTCTTGTTAATTTAAGGCATGTACTGTGGGCAATGTAGTGAAGCAAGCCACATAATCTCTTTCCGTATCAGTCTGATGATTTATTTATGTATGTTAATAAATGCTCTTGGATATATATATCGTTGAAGCTCGATCTAGAGGTCAAATTTTAATGGCTGCGGCGGCTATTCTCAGTTTCTTGTCATAGCTGCAGATGTAACGCTGAATTAATTAAGCTGTTGTTTTGTGTGTGTCTATGTATATAAGTGTAGCCCCAATTTGTTCTCTCTTCATTTTTTAAAATATTCTTATCATTATATTAATTTCAATGAACTGATGAAGACTTTTACACTGAGTTTGGCTGGAGTAAAATTAGGGAAGAGAGAAGAGAAATAGAGGGAGGAGAAATGTAATTTGGTTCCCTAAGATCACGTTGATTAACTTAGGTTAAACTGTTTTTTCTGTGTGAAAAGTGAATTTACTCTTACTAAAAAAATGTTTCTTTTTACTTAATTAATATATAGGTTAACAATCTTTTTTTTCTTATAATTAATTATATACACTCCAGAATTGATTTTGAAATCTTAAAATATCACCCCAAACACTTTTATCAAAACGTGATTTCTTACACTAAGGTGTCTTCGATTTAGTTTTTCCTTTTAGTTTTTGAAAATTATTTTAAAAAAATTTAAAAATATTTTTTTATAAATGAAATGATTTATTTACAACATTCTCAACACAAGAACAAAAAAATTAAAAAAAAGTTTTTCAAAACATCTCAAAATAGTTTCAAAATTTTAATTTTTAAAAACTAAAAAATAGTCACACTTTTAAAAATTATTTTTAAAAACTATTTATTAAACGGGTTTTTTAGCTTTTTATTTTTAAAAATAAAAACTAATTTTTAAAACCTGTAAACATAAAATGTGTGTGTTTTACTCTAAAATCACCTTTCAAAGTAACAATAGAAGTGTGTATTTTGCTCTCAAATCACCTTTTTAGTCGAACATACATTTCAAGATGCGGAGAATGTCAAAGCAACAGATTAAACCTTTATTTTGATTTTGGAAAGATTTGAAATCGATCATATTAGTTTTTAAAAGGTAAAAATTACATTTTTATTCTTAACAGATGAAAATTATTTAATTTAGTCATTTTTAATTATTCTCAACATCAATATAATCCTAAAATCATTAAATTTTTTTATTAAGCAAAATGAATTATATTGATAGGGAGTACAATAGGTACTTTAATCCATAAAATAAAACTAACTAAAAACTTACAAATAAGAATAAACCATAAACCAAAACTAAAACAAACATATATCACTACCACCAAATGCATATTTAAACAATGTGAAAAAATGATGATGAAAATGCATAACCCAAAACACTAAGCCAAGCTCTAATTCGAGGCAATAAAATACAAGAAATATTTGCCTAACAAAGCACCAAATTGTTGCAACAGCACCACTTAATAATATGCCTCATACTAATTAGGTAAGCAACCCAGAATATACCGAACTGGACCAAATTAAATACACATTAGAATGGAATGCCACCAACCACACACTAGTAGACAGCCCTGGAACAGAACCACCCGAAGACACCAAACCCCTGAGGTATGTTGGATGAAAGATAATAGGGAAGGCAATTTTGTACTGCAACTGGGGATACCCGCGGGGACTGTCCCATATGGGGCCCCGAGGATGGGGAATTTCCCCCCGTGGGGATGGAGACGGGGACTAAACTCCCCCCGAGACAGATTTGGGGATGGGGACAGGGATCATGCTCCCCGCCCCACCACATGATATAATTTTTTTATTTATATGATATATAATATACTAAAATATAATATATATAATTTCTATTTTATATTATTCTATTTTTAAATTTAAAAATTAAATTTTTAATTATTTTATATTATTTTTACTAATTTTATTCTTTATGTTATATTTTTTTTTATAAATATGGGGTCCCCGTGGGGACTCGTGGGTATGCGGGGAATGGGGATAGGGGAGAAAATTACCCTGAGGTGGGGATCGGGGACGGGGACAGAGATAAAGTGGGGAGGCGGGGACGGGGAGCGGGGAGGTATCCCCCACCCCCGCCCCGCGCGGGTGCCATCCCTAAAAGATACCAAGGGAACAACAACAATAAAAAGGTTATTCCAGGCAGGGTATTCCACATTGAAACGCAATAACACAACAGAATCAAACAACAACCACAGAATAACATAAACAAATCACCACATCACAAATATGAAACAAACAACCAGCTATAAAATTAAGGCAAGTGGCAGGAGCAGCAGGCCACAAAAGGAATAGATATTGGAATGATGGATCTTTTGCTTTAAGCCATTTCCACATTCTGATTTTAATTAACTCCGGTAGTTAAGACGATTCCACAGATAAGATTGAAAACAACATCGTTTCTAGCCATCCATATAGACCAAATTGTTACGAACCATAATAAAGACCATCTCAACCTATTCATTGAATTGCAATCTGGTAGTCCTACAAATTGTGCAAAATTAACCTGGCAACTGTTATGTAAAACAACACATAAACCAAACCACTCTAAACACAACATCCAGATTCTATGAGCAAAGGAACACTCAAAAAAGATATGCGAGGTAGTTTCTGTATCAAGACCACACCAAGCACACCAGCCAACAGAAGATGGAAGCACTTTCCTTATAATTAAGTTCTCCTTCGAAGGAATTCTATTCAGCAAAGTTTTCCAAGCAAAGGCTGAAACCTTAATAGTAGCCAACTTAGACCATAAAAAATTATGCAACGGAAAATCAGCATTAATGCCCCTGTTTACAATAACATTATAAACAGATTTTACCAAATATACACCTTCAAAATCAGCTTTCCAACACCACCTATATAAACAGATGCAACTCCCACTCAAATAACTCCCCACGCCAACTCCAATTACACTACCAACCCCTATCACTCCTTACAAACATATAGGCTACAGACACATCTTTATTCAAAGCAATGGACAAAAGTCTAGTAAACCGGTTACAGAGAGCAACATCACCACACCACACATCACGCTAAAAAAGAGTATCTCTCCCACCCCATACTAACTTGACACAAGAGCGTGAAAACCAATCAAAGGTAAATTTATCCTAAAGTCACTAAATTGGATGTCTTAATTGATTTTCTTTTTTGGACGAAAATGAATTTTTTCAGGGACTATAATATATATCATCGATCCAAAAAAATTGTATTTAATTCCTTCCCAATTTCTAATATATATATATATATATATAAAAAGATGGTTGCCATCACTCATTGCTTGACTCCTACCCAATTTCTAATATATACATATAGGGGCACAATGTTCACTAGGTATGGATGCTTTTTTTGGCTCATTTATAATATATAGTATGGTCTTTATAGCTTATGCCAAACGAAATAAGTTTTAGGCCGAAGAGTTTTCTCTTGGAATAGCTGATGGCATATATTAATTTATTTTCTGATTGGTGCTCATCTATCTCCTTTACATTGTCTGAAATATTTTGATTAGCTTTATTGATGACTTATCTGCTATTTATTGAATTTTAGCTGTTTTTGATCTTTTTAATTATGTACGAGTTGGAACACCCTTTATTCTGTTAAAAAAATCCTTATAGAAGAAATGAGTTATTGTTCTACTACTGGTGTGTTTACTAAAACTAGCTTATAAGCTAGCTGGTAGTTGATTAACTAGTTTCTAGCTTATAAGTTAACTTATTGAACTAAAAGTGTTTGGTAAAACTAGCTAATAAGTTAGGTAATAAATGAAAAATAACATAAAAAGACATAAAAAGAATATGAATAAAAATTGTATTAAAATATATATGAGGAAGAAAAATGAAAAAAAAAAAGTTACAAACTATAAACTATCAGCTAGCTAAAGTAGCTTGTAGCTTGTAAACTAAAATTTCCTAAAATAGTAGCTTATGAATTACTAAAACACTAATAGTATTTAACAATGGAAACATTATCCAGCAAAAGAAGTTGCTTTTTTTTTAAAAAAAATGTTTTATTATGGGAATCTAATTTCTGGCTGATCAGTGCGGCACGTAGTCTTAAAGAAGCAAATTTGGACTTTTTTTTGTTATAATTTAGTAATTAAATATTGGGTAAAATATTAATTTGGTCCCGTTAAAATCATTGAGATTTGAAATTGGTCCCTCCAAAATTTTTTCATTTTTTTTCATCCTTTGAAATATTTTTCGTTTTTTTTGTCCCTGCCGTTAAATGTTGGATGGAAAACGCTGACGTGGCAAACTCCTCACATTGTGGCAGATGACATGGATATTGTTTTATGGGTAAAATATTAATTTGGTCCCTGTAAAATTATTGAGATTTGAAATTGGTCCCTCCAAAATTTTTTCTTTTTTTTTCATCCTTTCAAATATTTTCTTGTTTTTTTTGTCCCTGTCGTCAGTTTTAGATGGAAACTGCTAACGTGGAAAACTGAATACACAGTCAGCTATCCTACATGGCATTTTTTTTTCTGCTGAGATGGATATCATTTAAAAAATCACGTGAACTGCACGTGAGTTAGGATTTGACCTTGTTATTGAGAATCCCTACACATTTTCCGATCAAAGGATCGTTTTTCTTCTTCTCCCCTCCGCCGTGCTTAATCTTCGACAACCCTAAGTCAGTTGCAGCGAAGGTTTTACCGTCCATTGAAAGACTTAAAAAATTAAATTTACCGTCCATTGAAAGAATAACAAAATTATCTTGATAATTATTATGTTAGATCTTTCTTTGTTTACTGTTTTACATGTGTTCAACTTCATTTTTACATTTGATGTGCTTATAATATGCCTACCAAGGAATACTGCTATTGTACTTTATTTTACTCTTAGGCAAAGCGGGCTGAGATTATGGGAAGAACTCTCAAGTTTGATCTTCACTAAACACACTCTTAGGGAAGGGTGATGAGCCTTAACTGTGACTAAGTCCCGAATAGGATTGCCCCTAGTAATAGGGGATATACCTATTCGGTCAATATTGCATACACTAATTAAGTGTCAAACAAAAATCAAATAATATCTTGGCAAGAAACCATTAATTAAGAACATGAAGTTATAACTAATAACATTTACTTAAAAAATGTAACGATTTGAAAAACTAAAGCACGATAGATTTCAAGATGGTACTCAATTTAATTAGACTAATATGAAAATCATCCATATCAAATAAAATCAAATCGACAAATCATATCATACATATACATCAATCTATATTTTCTTTAAATTTAGATAATATATTTCAAATTATTTTAAAATTTAAATTACCCATGGGAATTAAAAAAAATATTTTAACAACCCTAACATACCAAATAGGATTTTTAATGAAATAACTAGACATTAACTACAGAATAGCTACGATACTCTATGGTATAAAGGCTTCCAGAACCGCGGTAAAAAGGCTTCCAGAACTCGGTAAAATGCCTTTTTTGGCATAGTGTTTACTCTTGATTAATGTTTAACTCTTTTTAATTCCCAAGTGTGAATAATTAATGAAGTTTTATCCACATGTTCAACTACACCATTGAAAAATGACTTTTGGAGTCTGTCTTCCACCATATGACAATTAATGTCTCTAAAATATAGTGACTTTTAAATATATAGGGGTATATTTGGAATGCTATATATAATTTTTTTTGTAAAAGATCAATGGATGGTAAATTTATTTTTTGAAGTCTTTCAATGGACGGTAAAACCTTCGCTGCAACAGACTTAAGGCTGGCGAAGATTAAGCACGACGGAGGGGAGAAGAAGAAGAAAATCGATCATTTGATTGACAAATGTGTAGGGATTCTAAATAACAAGGTCAAATGCTGACCCACGTGCAGTTCACATGATTTTTTAAATGATATCCATCTCAGCAGAAAAAATGCCACGTAGGATAGCTGACTGTGTATTCTGTTTGCCATGTCAGCTGTTTCCATCCAAAACTGACGACAGGGACAAAAAAAACAAGAAAATATTTGAAAGGATGAAAAAAAAGAAAAAATTTTGGAGGGACCAATTTCAAATCTCAATAATTTTACAG
Source organism: Sesbania bispinosa (assembly GCA_026901365.1). Classification (NCBI taxonomy): domain Eukaryota; kingdom Viridiplantae; phylum Streptophyta; class Magnoliopsida; order Fabales; family Fabaceae; genus Sesbania; species Sesbania bispinosa. The sequence continues at coordinate 83,284 of QLOH01000925.1, read as the reverse complement.
GGACCAAATTAATATTTTACCCATAAAACAATATCCATGTCATCTGCCACAGTGTGAGGAGTTTACCACGTCAGCGTTTTCCATCCAACATTTAACGGTAGGGACGAAAAAAAAACGAAAAATATTTCAAAGGATGAAAAAAAAAAGAAAAAATTTTGGAGGGACCAATTTCAAATCTCATTGATTTTACAGGGACCGAATTAATATTTTACCCTTAAATATTTTATTATAGTTGGTATTGGTGTTGGCTTAGTATCACTAATCTATCATATGCCCTCGTAATGGGGGAATTGAAAATTTCCATGATTTGGCAAATCAACGGCGTGAAAACCATTGAGAGCCCCTGGTTGGTGTGGATTCTAGGATCACAAATTCGGTACTATAACAAAATATAGCCCACACTATTTCTAAGCATATTCAAGTTCAAGGAGGCTTTTTCCTTTTTTATATATACCATCCTTTTTCTAGGCCCCGCTCCCCACTAAACCCCCCAAAAAACTATATAATATTATTATATGGAAAAGCTCCACATAATCCTTGTGTATTTGTAGTTATAATCAATTAGCTAGCTAGGGTCCTAGGTATATTGCCGCGTAATGAGATGAGAAGCTAAAAGACTCATTTTGTATACCTAGTTTGAAATAACTGTTTTTAATTTATGTTGAAAGGTAAACGGGATAATTCCTTTAGTTACATTTTGATATTATACCTACTTTGAAACAAATGTTTTTTATCCTTAATTTGCTATGTACGTGGCATGCTTGTAAACATTGGTGTTTTTTAATTGGTTATGTTTTATCCAAGCTTTGAGATTTAAATTTGATTTAAGTATTTCCTGACAATAAAATCAATAAGTATACTAAAGTCAGAAATTTAAAAAAAAAATGGAAAAAAAAAACTTTTACATTGCATAAGGGCATGTATGCACAACACAAAATTGGGGAGTTCGTCTATACAAACATGCACACTTGAGTTGACAGAGAGGAAAAAAGAGAAGAAGTGGTCCAGGACTGTAGTATATAGCTATATAGCTGCACATAACTTGGTCCTTAATTATCACTTTCCAATTACAACTTCTTGTCATGGTTTTCAGTCCCCATGCTCCCCCAACCACAAGTTCGGACCCATGTGTTGCACTTGCAGAGAAGAGACTCATTTTTTCTTCTTCGATCTGCCCCAGCTTGATTTGGACACTCCCCTGCCACTCATGTGCTATTGTGCTGCCATAACTTCACTTCCATTAATAATAGTTATCATATATATATACTTTTATTTATTACCTTTCATTTATCTATTTAATTTATCTCTCTTCTCAACCATACGTTTCTTTCATGCTAACATGCATCATCATCTAATTTCCCTTTTTGCTTTTGTTATATTATATAATTCATATATTTATCAATATATGAATGTGAGCCAAAGCCAAGTATATACTATATAATTACTTGTATTGGAAATTAATCTCTGTACCTGTATAGCAATATATTTAATCTGATCCTCTTTGAATGTGTAAGTTGATCAGAGGAATTAAGAGATTGCAGGACACGACGTGTCGCTAGCAAGCTCCTTTTCACATATTCCTGGGAGAGATTATGACTTTATGAACATTTGCAATTAAAAACAGGGTTTGTGTGTACAAGTAGGAACAATTTATCTTTATATGTTGGGAAAGTCCCTCCTTTTTCACCAATTCACTATGCAACCATGTGAACTGATGAGCACAGCACAGACAACCCTTGCACGTACTATATATATATATAATGAATAGGTACGTACTCTGTGATATATATGTTTGTTCATATTCCAATTAATTAGCTAGGAACAAGAAAAAGGCATGTTTTAGTTTAATTCATTCAATGGATTAAAATTAAATCCCTAAATGATTCCAAACTGCAGCAGAATGATTTCACAATTTTACAAAATCAAATTCATCTTCATTTTCCATTAAGAGTGATTAATTAAATTAAAACAGGGTCTAAGTCTCATGATGAGGGGCATATATACGCTGCAGAATTAATAATATATAAGAGGTAGGTTCTACATTTGTATACTATATATATAGCTTAGGGTAGCTAGCTAAGCGAGCCAAAAGGTCTGAAGTTAATTTCTTTCTCATCTAATAGTCATAGCTAGTCTGTGAAGTTTTCAATTCAACAAGATTCTGATTCCCGTTTTTCAGAGTAGAATCCCATGCGTCGCATTCAAACCTGAACTTATAAACAGTACGGGGACCCTTGTCACGTGTGAATTCTCGGACTGGATACTTTATAGCGTTTTCAAATTTTACTAAAACGTTTTCCAATTGAAGCATTTGAATGATTTCGAAAGTGTATGTATGTGTGTGAACATGTGGAATCTAAGCGATATGAGCCCCACTACTCCCATGTGCCTCCAGAACTATATTATTACCATATGTTCGGTGTTGATTTGGTAGCTAGCTCCATTAATTAATATATATGCTTCTTAATTGGATCCATAGCCGAATTTACCCAATTAATAATGATGATGTACGCAAACGAACCAACACTGCGTATGAGATCTGAATTTCAGCTGGTTATGTAAGTTTAGGATAAAAATCAAGCTAGATATTATATATATTTATGGATGCAGAGCTCTAGAGCGTTTCAATGATGGAGTGGAATACCAAATCTGTTAGACTGTTACACATACTAAAACAGGATATCAGCTACATCTGTTTCTCTTAATTTTCTGATATATGATTAAAACCTCTCATCGTATAAGATATAATAAAATGGAAAAGTTCATTCAACTCACTACTGTCAATAGCCAATTTGTAGCTCATTATAACTGGGGTAGTTCATATTTTTTGCCAGTTACTAAATAGAAATTATTAGTAATATGACTAGCAACAACTAGAGGATAATGATTAAGTAGTCAACGGTTAGAAGCTTATGTGGCCCACAGAATGTCTATAGATTGCAAATACAGCGAGACAATACCAATGGGGTTGGTTCAAGTAGTACATATGCTTGATTCCCTTTAAACAAGGTCTCGGTTCGAGTCTTGTGGATGAAAAAATCCCCGTTGGGAGAACTAATTAGACCCACCATAACATGGATGTTCTCGACTGGAACAATATTGCCTTCTGTGGAGGATACCTGTTAAACCAAGAAAAATACAGCGAGACAATTTGTAGGAGAATAATTACAAGACACCGCATGCATCCTTGAGGTTGAGGGCTACCACAGAGATTAGAGAAGATCATATCATGCAATGCAACGGACACTGAATAGTGAATACTCTGGGGTCAGTCTATCCCTCCAAAGCAAAATATGCAGTGAGAACAAGTCCAGTACAATTATAAAATAATAAATCGGATTAAAAATGTGCAATAGGGAATTGAACAACTTTACAATTCTCGCACATGACATGACTACATAAGCATATCAAAACAAGAAATCAGATTGGTGAAAAAAAAATCTTGACTATTTAGATGCCAACATGTATTGATGAGAATTGAGAACAACTATAGCTGACGTCGGTTGGGTTCGGGCCTAAAATGGTCAATCCCGTGATAACTAAACAGTGAAATAAATGGACCGTTCCTCACCATTGGGCCCTTTGGTTTGAGCGGATGTTGGGTTCTGGTTGCGGGTGAGTCGAATGTGTATTAACGTGTTTGGGGTGATATTGGGTCATGTCATTTCTTATCATCAGAATTTTGGTTTTTTTTTTTACTTTTTTATTTTCTCTTTCTGTTTTTCAAATTCAAATAGAGGAATGAAATGAAACGGTTTCAACAAACCAGCTGCTGCTAGATCACATCTAGAACAATGGAACAGCCAAAACTTTCCCTCCAAGAATCGGATCTCTATCTTCGTAGTAGAAAGAAGGTGAAGATAGGAGATGGCGAAGAAGATCCTGCTGATGCTGATCAACACTCAATGGACGAAGAGGAAGGAGACAAGTCTGCTACTCCTACCCAGCAACAACATGTTTCGTACAAAGAATCTTTGCTCAATCAAATAGGTCTTCAAGATCAGCCCCTCTTTGAGGTAGATGATGTGGTATTTCCAGGGGAGTCCACGGATGAAGAAAGAACTGCAATGGAAGAGGAAACACATCAAGTTAAGAAATCAAGAAGTGGGCGCCCGTATGTACCTATCTCTGAAGAAGAGTATAATGGGTGGTGTGCTCCGTGGCAAAATACACTAGTGGTGAAGGTTCTTGGTAAGAGTTTCAACATGCAGTTTCTACACAATAGGCTAAGGAAGCTTTGGGGATGTCAAAATCCAGTCAAGTTCATTGATATGAATCAAGATTACCACCTAGTCTATTTTACTGAGAAAGAGGACTATATTCGTGTCCTCTTTTATGGCCCTTGGATGGTTGCTGATCACTACCTTATCGTACAACGACGGAGGCCACTATTCCTAGAAGAAGCTAAAACTGTCAAGAAAGTGGCAATGTGGTGCCGAATCCCAAATCTCCCCATTGAGTTATATAATGTGGATTCTTACAAGAGTTGGCAACATTCTTGGTACTATGTTGAAGGTGGACAGACTCACATCAATCCACTCTCGAGGCAGATTTGCAAGGATATGTGTAGAACTCGACCTCACTAAAAGACTGATCCCTGAGCTTGAAATCTTAGCAGGTACTGTTCTAAGAATTGAGTATGAAGGTCTGCATCTTGTCTGTTTTCAATGTGGTAAATATGGCCACAGACAAGATACTTGCATGGAATTCCCCTTGCAAAGAGATACCACTGAAGACAATAACCAGACCAACAGTTCAACTAAAAATGAAATCAGGCCTAAAGGTCCTCAAGACAATCAAGACCCATCTTCTCATATGATCCAAGATCAACATTCTGATCCTACGACCTCTATGGGGACAACCCAGTCTGGAACACCTCTTAAAGATTCAGAGGAAATAGGGGTATATGGTCCTTGGATGCTGGTTAAAAAAGTACCCAGCAAAAAACCACAGGGAAAACCTATTTCAGCCCCCTATCAACAACCCAGTTACCAACCCAATAGTCCTGATATGGGAACCAGATTTTCCCTGCTAAACACTAGTGAAGAGGAAATAGATGGGCACAACCATCTAAGCTCAATACCAGAAGATCAACCACCTACTGTTCGACAATCCACAATAATCAAAATTTGTGATCCTAATGCAGGGAAAAACTCTCAAAATTCCCAAGAAAGAAAAAAAAACCAGAATCGGTCTGTTCAGAAAAGCTCTGTGACAAAGGTCAAGCCAGGTATTCAATCTCACCAGAATCCAAAGAATTCAATCAGTGTTCCCACCCCCATGGTTAAAACTGGGACCAGCAAGGTTACTGATGGATCAGGTATTAAAAATCCTAGTTTACTCAATTCTAATGTTGGTTCAAATGGACCGGTTAACACTCCTACTTTTATCAGTTCTCAACAAGATCTTGATCTTAAAAGGCAAAAAGAACAAGAAATATTACAAGTTATGAGAATTATGAACAAAGATGGGGGAAGTAAAGGGGATATGCTTAAACTACAATCTGAATATTTACAGGCCCTTACTTCTACCCCTCTTAATCCCAAACCTCCTGATAAAGGTAAGAAAACCAGTACTACACAACAGTCTATATGTTCTGATACTGAAATGAATGAATGCATGAATATGCAAGATGCTTCTGAGTTTAAAACTCAAACCTCTAAAACTCATTAATATGAATTTTTTGGCCTGGAACTGTAGAGAGCTTTATGGTAAGAGTTTTGTTAGCCTTATTAAGGATATTAGGCAGATGTATAAAGTTCATTTAATAATTCTTATGGAGATACATGCTAGTGGTGATAAAGCTAAAAAGGTTGTTAAGAGAATGGGGTTTGATTCTTTCAAAATTTTTGACTCTGTGGGTCAATTTGGTGGTTTTGTTATCCTTTGGGACAGTACTAAATGGTCTATTGACTTCCTGAGAGTCTCTAGGCAGTATATTCACATGCAGGTTAAGAATGAATTAAATAACTATTGGCTTCTCACTGCTGTCTATGCTAGCCCCCAGCTCATCAATAGAATCCAGCTATGGGATGATCTAAGGGATTTGGCATCATCTTTGGTAAGTGCTTGGTGTTTAATAGGTGATTTTAACTCAATAGCTTCTATATCTGAGAGATCTGGTGGAGCTCACAATCCTTCAACTCAAGGTATGCATAGTTTCCAAAATATAATAGCTGATTGTGACTTGATAGATGCTGGTTTTGTGGGTTATCCCTTCACTTGGAGGAGAGGGAATCTGAAAGAGAGGTTAGATAGATGTCTTCTCAATATGGATTGGAGGATTATGTTTCCTAATACTACTGTGTGTCACCTCCCCTTCTATAAATCTGATCACTGCCCCATTATGATGAGATATGACAATAATCAATCTCCTAATAGACATAGAAGACCTTTTAGATTTGTTGTTGCTTGGCTCACTCACCCTAAATTTAAGGATTTTGTTTCTGATATTTGGTTATATAACAGTAATTGGTGTTCCAATGTTAATAATTTTCAAGATAAAGTTAGGAACTGGAACAAGGAGGTTTTTGGCCACATTGATCACAAGAAAAAGATTCTTCTTAGAAGACTTGATGGGATTGCTAAGAAAAAATTAATTTCCCAGGACCCTAACCTTGATCACCTTCATAACAAATTGTGGAAAGAGTATGAAGAGGTGGCTTTTCAAGAAGAGATTTTATGGTTCCAAAAATCTAGGTGTAAATGGATTCAATTTGGGGATAAAAATACAACCTACTTTCATGGTACAACTATTGCTAAGAGGGAAAAAATCAGAATTGATTGCCTTGAAACTGATGAGGGTACTTTAGTCTATGACACAAATCAATTAGAATCTATGACTACTGAATTTTATAAATCTCTCTTTGTTGATAATGATGACTATGTGCCTTTTTGTCTGAAGGGATGTTTTCCTAACTTTTTAAACTATCACGTAGATTATTTGAACAATCCTATATCTAATGAAGAAATTCATAGAACTGTTTGCTCCATGGGAGGCTTCAAAGCCCCTGGGTATGATGGGCTCCATGCTGTTTTCTATCAGTCTCAATGGGATACTATAGGGCAGGATGTTTGTTCATTAATTCACACCATCTTTAGTAATCCTCAATCTGTCTCTATGATTAATGATACTCTACTTACTCTTATACCTAAAATTGATGGAGCTAATAAATTGAATCAATTTAGACCTATAAGCTTATGCAATGTTTCATACAAAATTATAACTAAACTTATTTCCCAAAGGCTTAGGACTGTCATTAATCATGTCATTGGCCCTAATCAAAGCAGCTTTATCCCTGGCAGGCAAAGTAGAGACAACATTGTTATTACTCAGGAGATAATTCACTCCATGAGACATAAAAAAGGGAAACAGGGCTGGATGGCTATTAAAATAGACCTAGAAAAAGCCTATGATAGATTAAATTGGAATTTTATTGCTGATACTCTTGAAGAGGTAGGGATCCCTGAGTTTTTGAGAAATGTTATTAATTCTTGCATTACTACCCCTACAATGAAGGTTCTTTTTAATGGTGAAGCCCTTGATACCTTTAGTCCATCTAGAGGTATCAGGCAAGGGGATCCTATCTCTCCCTATATTTTTGTGCTTTGTATTGAAAGGCTATTTCATCTTATTAACCTAGCTGTGGAGCATAAATTTTGGAGACCTGTTAAAATTAGCAGAAATGGCCCTAAAATTTCTCATCTAGCTTTTGCTGATGATCTTATTCTTTTTGCTGAAGCTAGAATGGATCAGGTGGAGATTATCTCTACTATCCTAGATCTGTTCTGTTCTAGCTCTGGCCAAAAGGTTAGTCTTACTAAAACTAGAATTTTTTTCTCTGCTAATGTGGGTCTGCAGGTTAAGCAAGAAATTTCAGAGGCCTTGGGATTTCAGAGGACAGATGATCTGGGAAAATATTTAGGAGTTCCTATTCTACATGGCAGAGTCTCAAAGTCCACTTTCAGATCTACTGTTTCTAGAGCCAAACAAAGACTGACTGGTTGGAAGGCTAGAACCCTCTCTTTTGCTGGAAGATTGACTCTTACTCAATCAGTTTTGAATGTTGTCCCTACATATGTAATGCAGTCTGCTTACTTACCAATTTCTATATGTGAGGATCTTGACAAAGTGTGCAGGGACTTCCTATGGGGAGATACTGAGCATCAAAGGAAAATTCACCTTATTGGATGGGATAGAATTTGCATGCCTAAAATCATGGGGGGGCTTGGTCTAAGGAAGGCTAGAGACGTTAACAAGGCTTACATGATGAAACTCTGTTGGGGGTCTTATTCACAATTCTAAGGAGCTTTGGGTGCAAGTTCTTAGAGCTAAATACAAATGTGGATCAAATTTTATTCCTACAATCAGCAAAAAGAATTGTGCTTCCAATCTTTGGCATGGAGTGTGTGCTGTGTGGGAAGACTTTATTGGTAATTGTACCTGGAGAATTCATGATGGTCAGACTGCACTTTTCTGGACTGACAATTGGCTTCAGAATGTTGGGCCTTTAATTTCCATTGCGACCAATCCTAATAATGAACCGGACAACACTGCCAAAGTCAGAGATTTTGCTGATTCTAATGGTAATTGGGACATGGAGAAAATCAGGAATTATTTACCTGAACCTATTTGCCAGGAAATTCTGCACTCCCCTCCCCCTTCTTCTAAGGATATCACAGACACCCTGGCTTGGAAAGGAGCTTCTGATGGCTGGTTCTCTGTGGGTTCTGCTTATGATTTCATCATCGCTGATAGAGTTCCCAGGCCTGACAGACTGATGAAACTCATATGGAAGTGGCAGGGGCCTCAAAGGCTGAGAATCCTCATCTGGAAAATAGCATCAAACGGATTATTAACAAATATTAGCAGAGTTCAAAGACACCTCACAACTAATGATCTTTGCCCTATATGCCATTCAGATTCTGAGTCCATTCTTCATATCTTTAGGGACTGTGAAGATGCTCAGGCTATTTGGTGTCATTTTTTTCCCTCCAACCTCTATAAAAAAATTTCCAGAACAACACTCAGTCCGTACCTGGTTACTGGGGATCCTCTCTGAAAAGCCTTCCAACCATGACTTTCTTCGCAGGGAGCTGATTGTTGGATTCATTCTGGAAACTCTCTGGAGGCATCTCAACAACATTATTTTCAAATCTATTAGATACTCAATTGACACTCTTAAAGCTCAAATTTGCAGACAAGTCCATGCGGCTATTACAGCTTTAAAGAAAGGATCTCAAATATCCAATAGCACTAACCTCAACCAGATGCTTGTTCGCTGGCACTCTCCGCCTCCTGGATGGGTTAAAATCAATTCTGATGGTTCCTTTTCTCCGACTTCGTCTAATGCTGCGTGTGGTGGAGTGTTGCGCGATCACTGGGGTCGCTTCTTAGTTGGTTTTTCGAATTTTCCGGGGAGCTGTTCGGTTCTAGAAGCTGAACTCTGGGGTATTTTGAGAGGTTTGATGATGGCCGCTCAGAAGGGTATCAATCAAGCCATTGTTGAAGCTGATTCTCTGATTGCTCTCCGGTTTGCTGAGAACAGTTGCCCTAGTTCGCACCCTGATGCGCACATTGTGCGTCGTATCCGTGAGATTGTGCAGGATTTTGATCAGTTGATCTGGAACCACTCTTTGCGTGAAGGGAATAGACTCGCTGATTGCTTTGCAAAGAAAGGCTTAGAGATGAATGGAGAATTTAGGGTTTATGGGACTCTCCCCAATTTTGCTATCCTTGTGTATGTTGAGGACTCTGCTGGATCCTTGGTCCAGAGAGGCACTTAGTGCTTGTGTTTTTGGTTTGGTCCGTTAGGGCCCTTTTAATCACAAAAAAAAATTCAAATAGAGGAAATTGTTGTTGACAAAAAAAAAGACAAAATTGTTTATAATTTGTCAATGGGGTCATTTCAAATTTAAATTGTTCAAAACTGCATATATTATTAAATTCTAAAGAAAATATATCCTATTATTTTCTTAAATTGTTATAGTTCCAAAATTACATATATTAGCCTAAAAGATTAACCGAGAGAACATACATTTTACACAAAAAAAAAATCAGATTTCAAACTAAAGAAAATATGCATAGACCAATGCATTTTAGAAGTTCAACATTCATCAATATTGAATCGAGATTAGAAACTAAAAATATTATTGATAAAATCACATTTAATGGATATTTTAGATGTAATTTTTAGCCAACCTTAATAAAATATAAGCTTAAAAAAATATAACCTTAAAGTGTAAGAAAATATAAAAAGTACATGAGTTTGATGTTTAGCAAAATTAATATTTTAGGTTTTTGTGAAAAATAATAAGGAATCATGTCAATTCAAGTATATTTTCAACTTTAATGAAATGATTTTGTAATTGAAGGGGCAAAAATAAGAGATTGAAAGCGTGAAATGAAGAAATCAAGGGGAAGAATTCAACGATCTTACGAGAAAATTGATCTGAAAATACAGTGGATAACAAATTGGACTTGCAAAACGAGCCTCTTGCTAACTAGCCCGATTCTGACGTTCAAAATCTACCATAGACACATTCGAACAACAACAACTAGTATAAATAAAGGTTAGTAATATAATCAACGAAACTTTTGCAATTCACTTAATTTCTCTATAATTTAGGGTTGTGGAAGCAAGTCTTGTGGAGCAACAATATTCTTCACCATGGATCCTATTTTGCGACATTTTCTTCTACTTTTTCTTGTTATATCATCATGTGTAAATAATTTCTTTTAGTTAGGGGATGAGAAATCCCAACCAACACTTGTAATTCAGATTTACAATTTAATTCAACTTTTTTTTCTTAATTTGATTGTTTATTTGTGATCTTAATGCTTCTACGAACTGACCACTTGTAGTTGATGTTAGATTCCTATTGACAATTGGAAGATTGCTATAGGAATTGAATTTGGGATAAGCAATGTGACTGGGTATGTTATAGGGATAGAGATTAATAATGGTTAAATCATAGAGACTCTTGAACTTAATGCTTGCCTGAATTAAGAATTTCTAAGAAATTAGGATTATCAATATGGGAAAAAATGTTTAGCTAATAATCTTTGTCCACAATAGTGAGTTGATCTTCAAATACAATTCTACAACTTGAATTATAGTGAGAGTTTGGATTGCATAGGTGGATGCTGGGTGAACTCATACCCTAACATCTTTTATATGAATTGTTAAATTGTCATCCATTCTTTTAATCCTGTGTTCTTCCTATAATTGTTTAGTTTAGTCCACTACACCAAAAACCGGTATTAAATGGCGGTTTAAACCGCCTCTAAATTTACTTCCGACGGTTTCCAAACCGCCTTACAAATTGGCGCCGTTAGTCTAGCCAGCAACGGTTTTATGTAAGCGACGGAATAACTGCCGGTAGAAATTGAATTGTCTAGCGCTATGCTATGATTTTTGATAGGTAATAATTTTTGAACAAATATTGTGGCAGTTTGGAACCGCCACTATATTTTCCTTGCATTTTTAGGATTAACAAACGTTTTAAACCGCCGTTAAGATATTTGGCTAAATAGTATGAAAATTTGATGGCGGTTAGAAACCACCACTATATACTGGTTCTTTTTTTTTTTTTTAAATAAATCCCAAAACCAATTTCAAAAGGTCATATACATCACCTGAAATGGTTAATTTTTTTTTTGAATTAATTAACATATTATTCACTTGAACAATCTATATTTTATCAAATTTTAAGAAAGTTAATAAGAAGTAAGCATATGCTTATGATAAGTTGTTTATTACAAGTATATTGGACGTTTTAAAAATAATTCAAGTATTCAATTTTGTGGAATAAAAAGCAGGAAAAAATGGACGACTGGGAATGAGAATTATATAATTGTAAGTTTTAGATGAATTTTAAAATTATGGATTAAATTGGGTAGAAAAAGGTAGTTTTTCGTTAAGGGAACATGAAAGGTAATCGTATAGATGTGTAACTAATTAAACATAGAGCCAAAGGGGATAAAAACCTTCTTGTACATGTGTATGAATAATTAGTAATTTCATGATAAAATTTGAACAGTTGTTATAATAATTTTAAAACATGAACTCAATAAATGAAAGTGACAAAAGTATTAATCAACAACAGAAAAATATTAGTAACCAAGAATGAGCACCCATATTTATGACAATAATTAGATACTGGGAATTCATTTGAATAAGTGGCAAGTTTTCATAATATCTTGAAATACATTATCAAGATGTACACAAGAAAAAAGTAGTTATCTCCTCAAAGTAGCTGTGACATTAATCCCATATTCAAAATATCCTAAGGAAGAGACGAGTGAAAAGTAGCATATGATTCATAAAGACAAAATAACTGAATCATATTTTTATCACTCTAACCTACAAAATGAGGCATGGACCTTGAATCTATGTTGAAAGGCTTACAAGCATAAGTCTCGTGTAGTCAATATTGGAGGCCAAACAAAACCAACCAGCTAGCTAATTAGATTAGTCACCTGACCAAAAAACAAATGAAAGCCAATTAGATAAAAATACAATGACTATAGTTATGCAGCTTTATACATATGTATTGAAAGCAAAAGCCATTATTATGTAAACAAGATAATTAAGCAAGAGCCCAATCTATATTTAATAGATTTTTCCATGATTTCCATAATAACAAAGGACAACCCTAAATAATGCACATAAAAATCTATATTTTATATCAACATGAGAAACAAACATTGAGGATTAGACAATGTTGTGCCCAAATTTTCAGCATCATTTTAATGTAAAAATAGACAAAGCACCACTTCCTACTTGCCATAAGAATGTAGGCTTTACTTAAAGCAAATATGCAATTGGATGTTACGTCACTTAAGTAAAGCAAAACAAAAGATTTGAATAACAGATAATGTATCTATGTCATTGCCCAAAGTAAATAGTTGGTTTCCTTATTTCAACACTCCAATTGGAAAAAACAAAAGCCATTATAAAACATGGCAGATAGTTCTACAATTACATCAACGACCATATTATATAGTTAAAGCAAACCACCACATCACAGTCAAGAGTATAGCCTTTGCCATACAAGCATGGATATATGTTTTGTTTAACTTATTAAAACACCAAACATATGAGACAATATATTGTAGAAGATGTTATACAAACCTTTATCTTAAAGGTTTAAGAACCATCAAATGAGCTACAAAGGTCTATTCTCGCTGCAAAAGGAAATTAATATACTCTTATAAATACAATAATAAATTATCCATCAAAGAGAAGAGGTACAAAAAATTATTTCAACCACAACACTTGAAAGATACAATCAAGTCATACTTATAAAGAAAAGTCTTATCATTTTAAAGGTGCTTTACTACTTCAAATACAAAGTACAATAATAAGATAAATTAAATGACATACATTTGATTGGTGTCAAATAGAGAAGAAGGCTGACCACTAGGAGTTTGCTGTAACAATAAAAATAAAAGAATGACCTATTAATACTATAGATACAATAAAGAAGTATAACAAATAATGTAATGATAAGAGTAACATACATTCACCAGGACTTGAGCAAGCATCATCTCTATGTTCTTCATTCTTTCATCTCTTGATTTTAATTCAGATTTCAATTCTTCAACTCCGTTCTCTAGTTGTGTGACACGATTCTGTTCACTTGGATTACTAGAACTAGAAGCACCACAAAACCTTTTGTATCTACATCCAAACACCTCTGATGGGCAAACACCAAAACTAACACCTCGAACTCGACCGGGGTGTTCTTTTCCAAATACTTGTCCAAGGGAGTCATTAGGTGAGATTTCCACAGGAGCAGTTCCTTGGCTCTCAATTTCAAAAATCTTCTCCTACATATGATTTAGATTACAATATGTTATTAGAAAATGTCAAACAACTAAATTTTATCAAAATACATACAAAGAGCTAGTTACTTACACCAACAGTTTGTGCTTCTTCATTAATGTATGTTCCATCTGCCTAATATATAGTGTACCCCTACTCACCGGCTGCCCAGTTTGACTCATCTATTGGTGAGAATCAGATTTCTAAGTGTTAGGTATACATAATTTGGATAAAAATTCTTACTATATTTAATGCATACTTTCTAAATACTTACTATCTCTACTCTTTTTCTCTTAAGCTTTTTAGAACCACCGGTATGATTAATCGTAAGCTTGGTCCTATTTTGTGCATTCTTTTGACATATTTCTTGTTAACACATTTGAAAAAGGTAAGTTTTATTATGATGGTGAAACCATTTAAACATTAAGTATGCATAGTACCTCAGTGTGCTCCTCTAACCTATAATCTATATAGGCAGCCCATTCAGTTGCTGGAATTGCATGTGGAGGCTTTCTAATATTCTCTTCTCGAGATTTTGTCGTGTCATAATGAGTATTATATAGTTTTAACCTGTTTTCCCTCCATTTTTTCCCAATATCTTTCAAAAGGTATGCTTTTGCTGCATCTTCATGGATTGCATCGTCCATAATAGTTCAATTCAATAATGTCAACCAATTTCCCATAATATGACACCAAACCTTCTGTTGGTCTGTTGTCACTTGCACTTGCATAACTTTTTGTTCCAAAGCTACAAAACACACCACTATTTTGAGTTTTCATCCCTTGCTCACGTTGTAAGGTTCGAAATTTATATCCATTTACATTATATGCAGTAAACCTTCTCACTTGCTGAAGCGGGCCTTGTGCAAGGGCACGGATATCATCAGAGTGTGTATCAATATTATCATTCATAATCTATCAAAAAGAGAAAAAATTAATAATGATGTCTGATAACCCATTGATAGTAAAAGATATTTGATATACTTACACGTCGCCTAAACCATTCAACAATGCCTCGATGAACTTCCCTTTCTATGTCACTTGACAACCTTGTTCGACCCCTTAACTTCCTCTTTTTGATAGTTCTAAATTCCCTATATGAATCATGATGGTATGAAATAAGATAGAGTGTAAGAATATAGAATAGCAAAGTATTTTATCTAAGGCTTAATGAAGTCTTTTACTTCTTCACAATTAACCAGCACATGTCGATGTGCTTGTAGCCATTTTGTAGGTGTCAAAGTAAAATATGATGAACCTCCAACATGTTTGCCTATATTGGGAAATAGACATGATGAAGACTCAATAGGATCATCATCAACACGACCTCCTCGATTGAATCTTGTCTCAATTTCATTGTCCAAGTATCTTGAACAAAAAGTAAGTATCTCTTCAGAGATCCAACCTTCAGCTATTGAGCCTTCAGGTTGTGCTTTATTACGCACAAAAGACTTCAATTTCCCCAAAAACCCATATTGACACCAAATTTATTAGACATTAAGGATTATAAATTACCAGCAAATTATAATACACATTAAGGATCATGATTGATTGTACCTTTCTATAGGATACATCCAACGATAATGCACTGGTCCCCCAAGTTTGGCTTCATCAGGTAAATGCACAATGAGGTGAACCTTAATCGTGAAGAACGATGGAGGAAACAACATTTCCAAGTGACACAATGTAAGAACAATTTGTTCCTTAAGCTTGTCTAATTCATCATGTTTCAAGACTTTACACATAAAAGCTTGAAAAATGTGCATAAATCAACCAAAACTGTAGCTACTTGGATAGGGAGCACATTTTTAATTGACAAAGGTAGAAGTTGTTCCATAAGAATATGAGAATCATGGCTTTTCAAACCAGAGATCCTGCGTTGAACCGTATCAACACATCTAGAAATGTTGCTTGAGTAACCATCAGGTACAGTTATATCCTTCAATGTGTTTAACATAATATCTATCTCTTCCTTTGCTAATGTAAACAAAGCTGCCGGAAACTTTTTTCCATCATCTGGTGGCCAAAGTTCGCTTCTTATACCCATTTCCCGCAAGTCTTTTCGAGCTTCCACATGATCTTTTCTTTTGTCTTTGTCATTTATTAATGTGAAAATTACGTTGTCACAAACATTCTTTTCAATATGCATCACATCTAGATTGTGTCGCAACAAGTTAAACTCCCAATATGGAAGTTGAAAGAATATGCTTTTCTTCTTCCATTGTTGAGTTTGTTGTTCATCATTGTTCTTCCGACGAGTTCTCTTTCGGTTATTTAATGATTGTGACTGTTTGCCAAATGTGACTTCTATGTTCTCTACTTGTTTCAAGATTTCAGAGTCGGACAACTGCTTTGGTGGATCCCTATCCTCAGTGCTTCCATTAAAACGAACCCTATTCAATCGAAACTTGTGTCTTTTAGACAAAAAGCGACGATGACCCATAAAACACCATTTTTTGCTGTATGGAAGACGAAGAGGACTAGTATCAAAATTACAAGATGGACAAGCTAGCCCAGTATAAGTGTTCCATCCAGAAAGCATCCCAAGACCAGGAAAGTCACTGATAGTCCATAAAAGGCACGCCCGCATCATGAACACTTCATTCCTTGAAGCTTCGTAAGTTTCAACACCATTTTCCCACAACTCCTTTAACTCTGCTATAAGAGGTTGCATGTATATGTCAATATCATTTCCTGGCATTCGTTTTCCAGGAATCAAGCTTGAAAGAATAAAGTTTGTCGGCTTCATACGCATCCATGGGGGAGTATTGTAAGGAATGAGAATTAATGGCCAAATGCTATAACTAGCACTCAAAGATCCAAAAGGATTGAATCCATCACTTGCTAAGGCTAGTCGCACATTCCGAGGGTCTGAGGCAAAATTAGGATGTGTGAGATCAAAATTCTTCCAAGCCGTAGAATCTCTTGGATGCCTCATCATCCCATCATTGTTATTTTCCTCAGCATGCCAAACCATGCTCTTAGCGGTCTTTGAAGACATGAACAGTCTTTTCAACCTTGGGATTAATGGAAAATATCGCAAAATCTTTGCAGGCAATTTCTTCCGTGACTTCATAGTAGTTGAACCACAACCACTTGCATCCTCTTTACTACGTTGCTTCCATCGAGATGTCTGACATATTTTGCATTCTTCTCTATCTTCATTTTCACCCCAATATAGCATACAGTCATTAGGACATGCATGTATCTTAGTGTAATCAAGACCAAGCTTGTTAATGAGTTTCTTTGCCTCATAATTAGATGAAGGGATCTTTGCATGTTCAAAGACATCATGCAACAATTCAATAACCATTGACATTGCTTTGTCAGTGATTCCACACAAACACTTAATGTGATATAATTTCACCAAGAAAGATAATTTTGAGTACTTAGTGCATCCATCATACAACGGTTTCTCTCCATCTTGAAGTAAATCATAAAATTCTTTAGCCCAACTAGTTGCTCCATGGTTTTGTTCTGGCATGCTTCCTTCACCGTCATCATTTTGTTTGGTTGATGGCGGAAAGGGTTCTTCATTGGCATGCATTCTAGAAAACCCAAATGCATCATTTATCATAATCTGCATTGGATCTTCATTTACAGTACCTAGCATGTGAACTTCATTGGCCAAGTTCTCTTCAATTACAGGTGGACAAACAGCTGATTCCCCTAACAACGCCTCCCCATGATGACACCAAACAATGTAACTTTCAGGAAATTGTTTACATAATAAATGGTCATACACCTCTTGTCGAGTCAACCACTTTCTAAAACCACATTTACTGCATGGACAAACTATTGTGCCCGCACTAGAGCTGTGTTCAAAAGCAAAGTCCAAAAATCCATCCAATCCTACTTGATACTCAAGTGTATTGCGGGGCTTTTTAATCCATGATTTATCCATCACTAAACACAATCAATTGCAATACCATTAGCCTGAAACATATATATCATGACTACAACAAAAACTTCATCTTTTGTGTCTACTTTATCCTATCTAAGATAGATCCTATCCTATCCATGTTTTGCCCAGTAAAAACAATAGCTTAAAAAAATGCAGTCAATCCAAATAATTGATTGATAATTTTACTGATAATAAAGGAGAAATAAGATATTTGATATCAATATATATATATATAATTGTTTTGTTTCAGTTTACTTGTAACTGAAAAAATTACAGACTCTATTAAGCACTAAAATACCTAGCTAGCATGCATTACAATATCATCATTATAACAGTGTAATAAATTTTTCATGAAGACCAAATGATGCATGATAAATTTAAATTTGTTAATTCAATGTCAAAATCAATCATGTCAGATCAAGGAAAAAAGGAAGCAATTAAGTAAGGAGAGAAAACATAAAAAGAAAAAAAAAAAGGTATGAGAAAAGCATTAAAATACTGACCTGAGTTTGCTTGACCTTAATCAAAAGTTGTTTTTGAGAGCAATAGATTGATATGTTCTTTAAACTGACTGCAATTGTAAGATTCCTTTTGTAGTCAGTGGCATCTTAAGTAGCTAAAGTATTTTATGGCATACACTCCTTGCAAATATAGCAATATTAATCTAAACTTTCAAAAACAACCTACACTTTAAATTTTTAAGCTAGTGCATTTTTTCTTGCTAGTGCATTTATGTTAATTAGTAGTTATAAAGGTGTAAGATAAAGAGGTTTCAAAATGAAAGAAGGTATTTTTGCAATTCAAGAATCAAATCTTCTGCATAATTTACTAGTTTTGATCTTCTGCATAATAATAAAATACATATATTCATAATTTTATAAATATATAAATATCTTCTCTAACAAATTCATTTGTACGTAATATATTTGAATAATATTACTAAAAAATAATATATTTAAATAATATCATAACATCAAATTCTTTTAAACAATGAACTTAAAAGTTATTGATTACTAACTCACGTGGCATGAAAATGGCACCTGCAGGTGATTTGTGTCATCCAATCTAATATATATTCATTTAGCAATTACGAAAACCGTTACACATAAAATACAATTAATTATAATCAAGTACCTAATTAACAAATTAAGGGAAAAAGAAAGTGCATCTACATAATAATGAATACAATTGTAACATAAAAAACAGATTCTCACTAATTAATTACATTAGTTTCCCATTCTTTTTATTTTACTTAAAATTTGAAAATTTGATAACGTACACCAGAAATTTTGGGGTTCCGTTTAGGCAAGTATTAATTTAATATTGGAATCATTTTTTAATGATAAAAGAAATACATAACTTATCATTACTTAATTACATTATTTCTCCTTTATATTTAATTTGTTTTAAATTTGTGAGTCTAATTAAGCAGGTATTATATAACCTCAATGGCTACATGTTTTTCACTTATACTAATATAGATCTATCTTTTCACTATTGGAAAAGAGATACATACCAAGTATGGAAAATAATAGTAGAAATGGTAGCTTCAAGTTGGTGTTGTGGTTAGACCAGTGAATGAGGCAACAACTCTAAAGCTCTCTACAATTATGCAGAGCAATTGTGTTACAAATTGTGAACACTTTGCTGGTCTCTCCTACTATTCTTACAAGAAAAGGGATTGCTGGATTATTATTTGGTAATTGGTAGCTTTTTGGACAATTTTGCTTGGCAAGAAATGAGTTAGGTTTTTCCTCAAATAAGCATTTGTTAGAGTTGGCTAAGCCTTGTTCTTGGAGGTGGCTGAGGACAAGACATAAATATTTTAGCTATGTGATTTTTCCTCCTTGGTCTGAAAATCCTACTGGTTGTGTTACCTACCAATATTGCCTTACTATTTCAGTTATTTGCTTGGTAATTCCTTTTTGGGCTTGCCTTCAAATGTTGGCTTTTGGTCGGGTTCTATTTCAGGTTCTTTCAATTAGGTGCTGTTACTTTACAGGGACTGATTTAAGATTAGTGTCTTGACTATACATATATTGTATATTTTTTCATTCTTTGACAGCTTTAGGTGATGTTATCATGACTAGTTAATAGTTATAAGAAAATACCCAAACCACCTTTTCATCTCTTAAGAAATACTGAGCCACTGCTTGTTAAATAACTCATATACAATTCATTTTATAAATAAGTACAAATCAAATTTCATATGCACACTTTTTTTAATACAACTATAAATGAACAAACAAAAACAGAGAAAAGGAAGATTTTTTTAAACAGAGAACCGGATTAACAATCTCAAATATATATATTTTTATAGTATGTGACTTTAAGGGTTGCTACTCATCATGACATCTTTCAATGCATAGTTTCACTCTGAGTCTTGATCACAATGAGACCTTCAAACTAAAACAACAATGAAAAAAATAGAAAATAAAATGGGGGGCTAGAGGAATTGGAGTCTCGCTGTAATAGGTGCAGATTAAAAACATAAAGCAAACCATGACCTCCTAGCAGGGAATTCTAAGATGTGAACCTAAAAGGCCTCTTTAAAAGGCCTTGAATACCAATATCATAGCACCTTGAGCCTAGTCACAGGGACAAGTTCCAGTCATCTTTAAAAGGCCTCTTTATTTTTTACAAGAAACAAGGACTATTTATTTTTTAAAAGAAACAAGGACTGTTTATTATAAGGCTCAGTTCCTAGTCACATAGAAACAAGTTTGTGTCCACCACCAGCAAATACATATGCGCGAAATCAGCCAACCAAACTCAGCAACACTTATTTTGCTAAACATAAATTAAATCACCCAAAAACCACCAAACAACTGCTCCAAATGAAACCATAGAGGGGCAAGAAGTACAAAATATATTCAACAACATATCACTTCTAAATCAGCAAAAAAAAAATACAGAGTTTCACATCCACACTCTTAAATCAGCAAAAAGGAGTCTCACATCACTTCTAAACTTCTTAGAGAATATCAAGAAAAAGCAATATGAAAAATGCAAGTAATATTAAAAAAATTCTCACCGTTGTGATCATTGGTCACAGTGTCTTTCTTTTCTTTTCAATTGCTACCTTGAATACCATTGAACGTCTCACCTTCCTTCGTGAAAATCTTCCTCTCGATCTTTGTTTGCAAAATAAAAAATGAAATCGAATGAATAAACAGAGTTGCTAAATGAAATCAACCCGAAAGATGAGAGAACAAACTCTAACAAACCTGATAAAGGATGAAAACCCTTCGTTTGAGTGCAAAATGGGTATGAAGAGAAAAGGCAGAAAATGGGTGTGAAGCAAAGTAGCAAAACCCTGCTGAAAGGGAGACAGTGGAACGATGGGCACGATGGAAGTGAGTATGATTCTGAGTATGAAGAGAAATAAAGAGAGAAGACATTCAATGGAACTCAAAGAGTTAGGAAACCTTTGCGGGAAATGAAAAGCCACCTGAAGAGTTTCGCGCGAAGGTGAAAAGGGGAAAATTCAGACTCCGGGCGGTTCTAAACGACGCTGTTATTTATCAAATTTGATTTTTTCTGCGAAATATGATAATACAATAATTTTTAACATAAAGGCGGTTCAAACCGCAGGCAAAGAAAATGAACCAACGTTAAATAACGTTGATTATATAACCGCCAGGAAATAAAAAAAGGGTCGCAATTTGGTACCCTCCCGTTAGAGAGGGTTTTGGTACCTTCTTATCATTTTTTTATTGAATAAGCCAAAACTACATAGGAATAAGTCGTGTACTCCATCCTAAATTATTTGGAAGACATAAAATATATTTTAAATGAGACACATGTGTATTGTAAATGAGAATGTGAAAAAATAGGAAATACAATAAAAATACATGATAATGGTTATAGGGGGTCAAAAAGTCTTTTTAAAAATTAAAAATATAAATTCTAATAGTTAAATATTGTCCTATAAGTATAAAAATATTAAGATCATTTAAGAAAGTTGAGAGAAATTGATTAAATGATCAAAGAAGGTACCAAAACCCTCTCTCACCGGAGGATACCCTAGAATTTCCCATAAAAAAAATTAACAGTGGTTAAATTTAACCGCCGTTGAGTAACCGACGTTAAATTTCATATTTCTTGTAGTGGTCATTGTTCTTGATTTGTTTCATTCTAAATTTTGAATTTTATTTCTCTTTTTGTCTTTAATATTGAAACTTGAATTTCAATTTAATTAGTTCTCAACTAGGCGCATTCGATATGAATTGATAATTCTCATTCCTCGTGGGACGATACATTTACTCACATTATATTACTTATTATGATTTGACGCACTTGTTACGATTCTATTAATTTTTACCCATTCCTCTTGCATGTCACTGGGGTCACATAGAGGAAATAGATCATTAGTTGAATCATGTATTTT
This sequence comes from Sesbania bispinosa, assembly GCA_026901365.1. Classification (NCBI taxonomy): domain Eukaryota; kingdom Viridiplantae; phylum Streptophyta; class Magnoliopsida; order Fabales; family Fabaceae; genus Sesbania; species Sesbania bispinosa. The sequence goes on along the minus strand of QLOH01000925.1, from coordinate 61,161 downwards.
TGTACTTAAATTTAATTGATGCAATGACCACTATCATTATAGTTGTTAGCCACTTCCCTACATAAAAATTAGCGTGGATAAAGTTAGGAAAGATGTAGTAGACAAGCTTAGTTATAAATACTGATTGCACATCACCTTGTAATAGAAAAAAAATATAATATCCAATAAATCAATTAAATATGTCTCATTTCATATGTTCCTCTTTACTTTTCAATTGTTTATCGTACAACACTTTACTTTCACCTTTTTGTTAACTTTTCATTTTCATTCATCCATTTACTGTACTTTATTTTATTTACAGCGTTCAACTAGACCTTGTAATTTTAGCAAAATTGTTAATAATCGATTTCAGGATTTTCTAAAATATCTTTGGAATATTAATCCAGAGTTCATTTCTGACCAGGGAATTGACTATGCTAGGTGTTAGCCAAATCCAATTAGTCAGTTACTCAACTTCACAACCAATAACTAGGTAGGTAAACCTCTCAATTCAACCTAAAAAATGAAATTAGTAAAAGATTTAATAAGAACTAGTCAAATAACATTGATAAACAACATCATTTTATATATGATATTTAATAAGAACTAGTCAAAAATACCTATATCATGCCATTTTGGTTATTTTTTATGAAAGATAAACAATATCATTTTATATATGAGATTTTTTATTCATATAACAAATTTATATAACACGTTTTTTCTCTCCATCCCTCTCCACCATATCACACTTTCACATTTTTTCTATTTCTATCTCTTTTTCTATTGTATTAAATGTACAAAATGTTTGTCAAATTACCAAAAAGTGGTTGATCACGGTGAAAGTGGATTGTGAACGGTTAGGGGTTTTAACCTGGAGTCACCGCGCTTAGGAGGGCTTTACCTAACCTCCTCCTCCAAGTCGAGAGTTAAACCCACAACTATATCTTTGTGGGATTCCTGATTATTATGTCATAATTTGACTCATTTTTAGTGTATTTTTTTAAATATTATGAGCATATATATAAAAGTTTAGCGAAGATTCTTTGTAGCGCTGCGCCCTCTACGGCGTTGCACCCTCCACAACAAATATTAGCTACAAAGGGATCAGCTATAGAACTTATTTACCTATTGATTCCATAACTATTATGTAGCTAATGTTCGCTGGAGATGCTGTAGAGGATCCGGGTCCATAAAATTTGTCTATTATTAAACTTGCATGTATTGTTATTTGATTATGAACAAATATTACTTTATTAGTGATTTATATGTTAGTTTACCATTTTATATTAATATATATCACCTATGGTCAGAGGTGTCAAAGTGAGCCAACTTGGCTTGGCTCATCACGGATTAGGTTTAAGTGAGCAGAGTCGAGTTTGCTCACTTTTTTGGTGAGCTGGAAAAATACCAACCTGGCTCAACCCACCACAGGTTGATCAGTTAAGTGGGTTGACTCACCTAATTTAAAAGTTTTAAAAATAATTTAAAAATAAGAATAAAAGGCCAAAAGATAGGAAAAATTAATATTATTAAAAAATTTTAAAAATATAAAAGTAATAAAATAAAAATAAAAGTGGGCCAAACTCAATTCAACCCAACTCGAACCCTTTAGCCCACAGGTTAAGTGGGTTTGTCCACTTTGACATGTGAAGATGTAAGCTTAATTTTTACCAACTCAATCCACTGGTGAGTTGGGTTGGCTCACCGAGCTCAACCCAATCCCATATTGACTTTTTTTTTGTTTAACTACAAGTATCCTCACAGAAGGAAACCATGATCGAGCCAGAAACATCCACATTATGGTAGAGCTAATTCTTCCATCGGGGATTTTTTTCCATACACAAGACTCTAATCCGAGACCTTGATTAAAGAGAATCAAACATGTACCACTTGAATCAACCCTAGTTGATAATCCCATATTGACATTTGACACCTCTACCTATGGAACTACAATTAAATGAGTAAACCATAAGTCGTTATTTTCATCAATTCAAATGATCGGTCCAATTTACGAAAACATTTGTGTTAATCGATATTTGCGGTAAGGATAGACCAAACAACTTGTGTTTTTAGAGAAATGCAGTGAATTTATGTAATTTTTAGCAATATGCTTGTTGTAAAGAAAATCAGAAAGTAATGTGTAACCATATGATCACACGCGCGTGCAGAAGTGCTCTTCTATTACTATTTTAACTGCCCATATCGCATTTGGATTCCATTTATTATGTATGCACATTGAAGATTTTGTATAGGAGCAACTCTCCTAGGATCCGTATTGTGATAATCGTGATCTGAGACACACCAAGAAAGATCAGTGAGGGTGTTGAGGAGAAGAGAAAGCTTTGACAGTTATTTTCTGTCGATTTCTCATGGGGGCGGGTGGTGGTGATGGAAGTCTTTTTGACCTTAAGCTTCTCACTCTGACTCTGAATTTGAAGCCTTTTTCTCCCTTATTATCATCACTGTACTTTAGGCTCACACCTTCAAAGTTGTTACCTTTCCTTCCACCATCGATTTTTGTGGACCCTGCAGCTGATCTGCTGTCAAATGCTGCTAATGTATTTAATTAATTTCCAGGGACCGGGCAAAGCAATTAACATCATCAATCAAATAACTTACAAACCAGAGTTATTAATTCTTACCATAGGAATGAAGCTGCGCAGGGGCTTCCAGTGCCACGAGAAAGAATGTTACTAGTACTGCGGCCATCAACTTCGTCTGAAACAGAACCACACCCATTTGTATCAAACTTGTGTGCTTCCCTTCCCTATTGAACCTCTAAACGACACACACACCTGACTTTTGAAACCGATGGGAAGCTGGATTTAAGATTTAAGATTCTATACTGGTGCCGTGCCACAATGTTCATTAATTCATTTATTTATATATCAGTTTCACATGGTTAATAGATGCTCTTGGGGCGCAAAAAACATGAATCATGGGTGTGTTCCATATATTATAAGGTTTTACTGATTGAAAATGAAAGTTGTTGCCTTTCAGTTCCGGGGTCAACAGCTGTTTCATGATTTCATTAAGGGGGACACAAGGCAACTAGTTGACTTCCCAATTTTGAATTATAAAATGTAATCTTTATCTATATTAATTGCTAATATAACATCTGAAAAAACTTAACCACAGTTATTGCTGGGGTCAATTTCTTGATGAGTAAATATCAAGATGTGTTCAGTAGTTTTTTTTTTCCTTGTATGCAAAAAATAGTTATTTATTTATTTCTCTCTTTAAGGCTAATATATACCAATTTATATATTTTTTTCTTATAAACAAAAAGTTTATTGATAATAGAGAGTACAACGTGTAAACAAAATTTGAGTTTTCTCTCTATATGAAGAGATTTTTTTTTTAAAAAAATTACTATGGTTCTTAATATGCCAAGAGAGAAAGCGAAAATGATATTGGATAAGAGTAGAATTGAAGAGACTTGGAAGAGGAGAGTGTGGAAATGAGAAAAGAAAATAAAAAAGTCTATTCAATATTTAACTCAATCTTTTGAGAATAAAAATTACATGAAAAAAATGATAGAATAACTCAATATAATTGACTTATTTTATTCCTACAACAAAAACACAGAAAATAAAACAGAATAGGATAGTATCTTATCATTTATCTTCACTATTAAACAAGCCCTAAGCTTATTAAGCAATTAAAAACTTGAGATATTTTAAAATAATGACGAAAAAGAAATCAAAGATGATGTTGAAGTTATATTTTAATATTATTTCAATTTTTTATTAATTATGTCAAATTAGAATTTTATTTTCATGTAAGCATTGTTCCAAGCACACCTTCTATTATATTTTTTATATATTTTTTTATTCTCTTAAATACTATTTCTTAATTTTAGTTAATCATAAATTTTTGAATTGTTAATACCGAAACATTTTACAACTAAATTTGAAATTCGTGTGAAGTTAAATTTTGAACCATATTAATAAACAGAAATGATGGTTTATTTTAATTCACAATTTATTTTATATTTTTCATAATTTAAAAAGTCTCGTCTCTGTAATTTATATATATATATATATATATATATCTTTTATAATTCTAAATATTTTATATCTTAAATACTTTTTATTCTAATATAATTTTTAAAATTTTACAAATTTTGTATACTACATGAAACATTTTGCTATATTAATATAAGCATAAAACTCTTATCCTAGCACATTAGATAGATATACATTTAAGTAAGGTGTTGGCAAAGATATTAGCAAATAGATTGCGAAGTGATTGGGAGTAATTTCTCTCTCCCAATCTGCTTTTCTAAAAGGTAGATCTATCTTTGATGGTATTATGATTGCGAATGAGATTGTTGAGGAGGCAAAAAGGAAAAAGAGACAATGCTTGTTTTTTAAGATAGACTTTGAAAAGGCATACGTTCTACAAATTGAGATTTTCTTTTATTTGTGATGGATAAGATGGGTTTTCCTCAGAAGTGGAGAATATGGATAGCAGAATGTCTGAGCTCTGCTAGAATTTCGGTTCTTGTAAATAGGAGCCCTTCTAGTGAATTTGGAGTTGGTAGGGGGTTGAGGCAAGGAGATCTATTGGCCCCATTCCTTTTCTTAATTGTTGTTGAGGGCCTTAGTTCTTTGATGAGTAAAGCAGTGTAGTTACACGTGTTTTTAGGTTACTTCATCGATGAAGAAAAGGTTCAAGTTTCACATCTACAGTTTGCTGATGACACTATTTTCTTGGGTGAAGCCACTACTTCTAATGTGTGGGCGATTAAGGTTGTCTTACAACTGTTTGAGCTTGTGGCGGGGCTTAAAATTAATTTCCATAAAAGCAAACTTATGGGGATTAATGTTGATTTAAGTTGGTTGGAGCTTATGGCCCAATTCTTGAAATTGCAGAGTTGATACTTTTCCTTGCTCTTATTTGGGGTTACCTATAGGGGCTAATCCTTATAGGTTACAGACGTGGCGTCCTGTTCTTCAGAAGGTACAAAATAGGTTGTCAAAGTGGAAAAGGAAGACATTATCTTTGGTGGTTTCCAAACTCCCACCAACCTGGCAGTTAGTGGGCTCACCCTAATTTTATTTTAGAAAAAATTAAAGGGGTATATTTATTTATTTGATTGAAAACCTGTCTCAAACTTACTTCATCCACTAAAAATGACCAATTCAATTATCCAAGCCCGATCACTCCACGAACATTGTGTATGCTGTGAAATGAAAATACTTTAATCACAGATGGATCCAGAAATAATTTAATGGAGACGAACTAGTAGACTACTAAACTTTGTAAAGGGAAGTATAATAACTTACGTGTAAGATGAAATAAGGAGGGGTAAGTTTAATGTAAAAAAAATCAGCATAAAGTTTTTTAAATATAATTAAAAAATTAATTGAAGATTGGAAAATTTTGAACCCCCAAATACTTCACTGATGTCCAACCAGTGGCTCAAAAGATTCTGAAAAACAAGAAATATAAAAGAGTACACATTCTACATTCTAGTAATGTCACCGCATGGTTTTATTCGCATCGTACCCCTTATACTCCCTTAATCCCAGCAAGTGGTAAGAGAGCATCAACATTGTCTTCATCTTCCCATAATAACAATCCATGCTTGTGAGTTGCGACCCTAGATGGGGAGTTACTTTTAAAACCCTCCTTTTTGCTATCCGCACCCCCATCATATACCCCCTTCCCAAACTACCCCTACCCCCACCCACCCCCACCACCACCCACCACCACCACCACCACCACCACAGCCACCCACCTCCCCTTCCCCCTTCCTCACTCCCCAACTCCCCATTCCTGTTCCCAACCCCCCTCCCCTTTAATTTTTGTTTTGAAGCTTTGAGTTTAGAGACAGATTTTTTCCGTCTCTAAACCCCCCCTCATGCCACCCCTCCCCACTCCGTCCCCCAACCCCATCCTCTTTATTTTTATTTATGCTTTGGGTTTAGAGACGGAATTTTTTCGTCTCTAAACTCGTCTCTGCCAACAAAAATTTCCGGAACCTTTCGGAAATTAACTTCCCGAAGGTTCCGAAAAATTTTTAAAACCGGAAAGGGGGTGTGCATAGGGGGCGAGTTTAGAGACGGAAAATTTTCGTCTCTAAACTCAAAGCTTCAAAAAAAAATTAAAGGGGAGGGGGGTCGGGAACAGGAATGGGGAGTTGGGGAGTGGGGAAGGGGGAGGGGGAGGTGTGGGTGGGGTAGGGGTAGTTTGGGAAAGGGGTATATGATGGGGGTGCGAATAGCAAAAAGGGGGTTTTAAAAGCAACTCTCCCTAGATGGTAATAGCTTTTATCTTTCCATTCTCAAAACTGCATATATTATACCCCAAACCCAACCTGAACTTACTTTAGAAAACCTCACCTGAACATTCGAAATATATAATTGTACATAATACAGTGTGGTACAATAACTGTACCACACTGCTTTTAACGTTTAACAAGCACATTGAAGAGAGAGAGGACGAGCGTTTTAGGCACATGGGCCACTATGGTAAAAACAGTGGTCTCATTGTTTTATGTGCAGGTATCCTGACTCTTTTGTCAACAAACAATTGTGCAAGCAAAGCCCTATTGTTATCCCCGCGAGACGACATATAAAATGATCTTAGCTCATATGACCTGGGAGCAATTATCGTTTGTTGAACTTAATACGAACTTTGAAACATGTAAATTCATATTTTCAACACTAAAAATAGTTGTACTAAAGAATTTAAACTTGATTGGATAATTTCAATACTGTGTGTTTGATTTACTACAAAACCATGTTTCAAATTTGGACCAATGGTATAAACCAACCACACACTACACACTATACTTCAATCCAACAAACTTCTATACAATTCAAACAACTGTAAGTGCATGATTAATTAAACCGTGAACAATTTAAGCATCTTGGTTTTATCTATGTTCTCCCTCTAAGTACAGCGAAAGTGTAGGTTTCATAGAGGAATAAACACAAACAGTTGATAAGCAATAATTCAATTATCGCGAATCAAAATTAGGTACTAATCAGAATAGGGAGTCCAGAAATCGACGTAATATCTCAATGAAGGAAGAAGAGCGTTCTTCCATGTATCAAGTTGAGGCAAATCCCCAGTGAGAGCAAGAGAACTATCATCCTTACGATTCCCCAATGTGAGAACAAAAAGCTTCTCTCCAAAAACCACTCTCATAGCCTTCAGAGTCTCTTCCATCACAACCTTCCCATCTCTCATCTTATTCTCTGCCTCCACACAACTTCCCCCAACATTCACCATTATCCTCCCTCCTTTCTTCAAACACGCCTTCAGCCTCTGCCACGTGGCAGGTTCCTGAAGCTCAGGTATCAAACTCCCCTTGGAGAACAAATCCACAAAAATCCCAGAGAAACCCTCCTCCGTATTCGCCATCAAGGCATTTCCAACGTAGAGAAAAAGCCTCCGTCGGTGTTCCCTCTCGAGTTTGGCAAGGTTGAAATACTCTCTTGCAACTTGAATCACGGAGGGATCGAGCTCCCAGCCGTGGATGACAGCGTCGGGGTAGAGCTCGAGGATGATGCGAGCGGCGGAGCCGGCGCCGAAGCCGAGGATGGCGAGGGGTCCAGGGGGGATGATGGGAGGGAGCGTGGCGAAGACGTCGAAGTAAGTGTTGGTGAGGGATTTGAAGAGGAAAGAAATGCTGTGGATGTTTCCGGGGCCGTCGAGGAGGAGGAGTCTGGAACCGCGGAATGGGTGGTCGGCTTTTCTAGAAACTTCTAGAACACGGATGTAGTTGTGCCTTGACTTGAACTTGGCTAGGATCTTCACGTCTTCAATGGGAATGCCATCGTCTTGGGTGGTTCTTGGTTGGAGAGAAGAGGAGTGGCTACTACTTTCCTGTAGCTGGCATTTTGGTGCTGATGATGAGGAGGTTTTGAGAGGGAAGGAGATTCTGTTTCTTGTTGTTGGGGTGGGTTGGAATTGGAGGTGAAACCCTGTTGATGTTGTAATTGAATTGTGAATCAATGTTTGCGTTTGGGGGGAAGAAAGCACCGTCCACATTCTTGCCTTGTGAGGGAGGGAAAGATGGATAGAACGAGATGTTTGGGAATTGGGATGTGGCCTCCTTTTATAGCTTCCCATTTTCAATTATCAGTTATGTTATGTGATAATTTTTACTAAAAGGATAAGTGTGTGTGTGTTTTTTTTTCGGTGTACAAGGAAGGAAAGTAATGAAGGAAAACAATGAGGTTTGAACCTAAAACTTCATGTTAAACTACTTAAACCCACAACCACTAGGCCGACCCTAAAGGATAAGTATGCCTTTGATTTAGGTTATGATTTTAGAAAATTAATGATTGAGATAAATGATATATGTTTTATGAAACACGTTGGACGAAAATAATTTAATATTAATTTTACAAAATTATAATTTTACACTGTTAAACAGTAAAACAAACGGAGGTTTAATCTCATTAAACTCAATTATTCTCATAGAGATTTTGGTTTCGCGTAGGAGAAAGCCTCTCTTAAACATGTTACACAATGAGATCATTGATTAATTAACTAATTGTACATACTTTAATTGTTTCACACTTAACTTAATTGGATTCTCCTTATGCTTAATTGCAGTAATTTGATTAGGTTTTGTGATATTGGGTTTGATTGGTTTGTGTGTCTGTTAAATTATACTTAATTTGAATTTTAAGTTTTTATAATCTTATCTTCATTCATAGGGCATATATTAAGTTCTACTTTATTTTTGGAGGTGAACCTAGACTTCTTGAAAAGTTGAGTCATGAACCTATTTTTTTTTTTTACAAATATCAAAACCTAATTCAATTTCCTATTAAGTGCGCTTTTGTAGCAAAGATGAGAAAATAAATTGATTATGATAATTTAACCTTTGGGCAACTGATCAACATTACTAGAGTTCTCTATAGTCAGCAAAATGAACTAGACCGACCGATCCGGCCTATAAAAACCCGTAAAAACATAGGGCTCTAACACTTATTTTAGAAAGTCCGAATAACTCCCGGGCTTTTTAGTACAGCTCGATAAAGTCCACTGCCCATAAAAAGGTATGGCTCGTGTACTTATTTTAAAAATACGAATAACTTCTAAACTTTTTAGCCCAATCCGATATAGCTCGCTACCTGCATCAAATCGGGTCAGATTGGATCATGTAGTCGTATTTGTCAGCTCTAGAGGTCTCCACAATAATAAGAAAATGAATTGAGACCAACACCATTTTGTAGCTAACATCCAAAGTTCCAATTCTCATGTTACATTTTTTATCCAATTCAAATGTTTGGAAGGTGAAATTTTGGCTAGATATAGAGACATAAGTTAAGCAATAAATAAACCATAATTCAGTCATTTTTAATCCAAATCGTATGGGATTTTAACCCACTTGTCGCTATTAGATCCAAGCTATATCATAATTGGAGTGAAGCTAAAAAAGGACAAACAAAATAGTTATGGTTGTTTCACCCAACTTGTTTTTAGATATATTAGCTACTTGTTAAAGTTGAATCAAATAATATTTTATAAAATCTCTTTGAAAAAAATACTCCTTATTTTTATTAAAGAAATGAGAGATTCTTTCTTCTACTCTTATCTTTGACAAAAGAAAAACTCCCACAAGCTCTTCCACCGCCGTTTGAATGGCGTTGCCTCTGCCATCAACCTTGTGTCATCCTCGTTGTCCATCTCATATCACCACTGTTAGCCTCCCAGCTAAAAAAACAACACCATTTACTTGTGTTTGTAAATATTGTAACATACTACGAGATAAATTTACAATTGAACTACATATGAGACATATGTGGATACTATAATACCCAACTCATCTTTTACCTGCACACAAATTGTTAATAACAATACAACATTCTGAACCTCTCATTTCTTTCAGATCCTCATCAAACAGGTGAAAGAAGGATGCAAGGACCAAACCTAATGTGAAGTATGGCTCCAAGTGACAAAATGGAAGTGTGTACAAATGTGAATGATCAAAATAAAAGAAATGAGCTATTAGAGACTAAAACGAAAATAAGCGCATCTGCGAGGGACCAGGGACCAAAATGAAAGATAATGACTTTGATGAACAAAAATTCAAAAATCCATGTCATCTGCAACATCCCTGTTAGCAAAGAGAGTAAATTTCTTAGCTTTCACAAAAGGAGCCAAATGATTACTAAATTCATTTGAAACGGCCAAGAAGAAATTTGTGCACAACGTGATCAGTGACACTATATTCACATTCTCAATAATGGTTTTTGTAATGTTGTATAACACGAAGTGATGACCACCCTATAAACGGAATAATGCAAGTTTTTATACTACAATACAAACATGCTGTGCAAGAACTTGCTCTGTTCTATCAACATCAGGATGATGGATGCACTGCTGGCTTCTCTTCTTCCATGTCATCTGCAACATCCCTGTTAGCAAAGAGAGTAAATTTCTTAGCTTTCACAAAAGGAGCCAAATGATTACTAAATTCATTTGAAACGGCCAAGAAGAAATTTGTGCAAAATAGCTTAATGAGTAAAGTGTGCTGCATTATCAGGCTAGATGTATTCACAAAGGCTACAGTCTCAGGGACTCGCGACAATTCTTTTGTTTTTGACTCGGGGGTGATAGATAGGTATTGTCCTCCCTAGAGTGACAATACCAAGATTTGAACCCTTGAGATTACAAGTTTGACTAATATCAGAATTCATTTCTACTACAACCAACCATTGTTGAGTGACAAACCACTATTTACCTACTGAATAAAGAGACTCATAAACTAAATGGATTTATATTCAGCTTAAAAACAAAATAAAACCGTTACCTCATATGGTCAGTGGAGTTTGTGCGTTTAGAATTGCGCTTTTCATCTTCATCGTAATCAGAATCATAATCTTCACCACTCCATTTGCGACGTTTTGGTCTTCTATCCATGTCCTCTTCCGGCTGAATCCATACTTAACAAAATCAAACAAAGGGGAGAAAACTGCAGGGAGACAATAACTGCAACTGTTACAAAGTACCTACCTCTTCCGGAACTTCTAAGGTTGATGGTGTCATCTGAAAAGGTGCACTGGGAGCATGGGGAATTCGAGAAATCTGTTCTAGTAATTTGTTCCTTGAAATTTAAAGAAAAATAAAGCCTTTTAAGCAACTGCTTGCTCTAGGTGAATGGCATGAGAAAGAACAACAAATCCCACATTCAAACATGACCATACATATGAAGCTCCATGTTAGACAGAACAGAATGGCATTAATACACCAGTGATCTTCTTCTTCTTCCAACACCCCCCCAAGACACACACACACACATGAAAAGGACATGTACAAGATATAATTGAGACAATGGAAGCTTAAATCTTGACAAGATTCAGCCCCTGGACTCCGGCAAGTTCAGAGACACAACTTCCATTTTGGCCTTACTAAATACTCCGGTTATGTTATATCTAGACAATGCAGTGTCTAATACAACTAACATGAAAACAAAAATTCCGGTACCATGTCTATGCAATTATTCATAATATTCTGAAACATCATCATTCACAGAAAGGATGAGACTTGGATGCAGCAAAATGTAATGCATTTAAGTAATTACATTCATAACTATTTATGTCTGTTATTTTTTTTTTCCCATAATTATGAGAAATTAAGTTCAAATCAGAATTATCAACTTTAGATTCAACCAAAAAGAAATTAATAGTAAAAATACCTTATTCTTTCCAAATCCTTGGGTGTGTTTAGGTTCTCCATGTTGCTTGGGTCAACATAGAGAGTATAATCTGGGCCAAAATACTCATAATATTCATTATAAGGCAACTTATTATCAGGCTCCACTCCTACTGCTACTGCTGTCTAAAACAAATAAAAGAGTGGATAAGAACATTAAACTAGTACCAAATCACATTATAATCCTGCCCAGGAAAAGAAAGAAAGGGACCTCATAACACCAACAACGAGCCACATTCCGGATTGTATATCCTCCCCCACCCAAGACCATCAGAGGAACATTGAAAGATCTAATGAAACGAAGGCAATCTGCATGACCTTTGACAGACAAGTTGAAGCAACCCAACCTATCACCAGACAATGAATCAGCTCCACATTGAAGAACAACTGCATCGGGTTGATAAACCTCCATGACTTTTTGAATGACTGCTCGGAACAGAACACGGAAAGTCTCATCATCCATTCCATCATTTAATGGGACATTGAGAGCATAGTTCTTTCCTGAGCCCACCCCAATGTCTTTAATGTGTCCAGTGCCTGGGAAAAAGTCCCCAAATTTATGAAAAGACACTGTCATCACTCTATCAGTTGTGTAAAAGGCCTCCTCAACACCATCACCATGGTGAACATCAATGTCAACATACAGCACACGCTGGCCAGTAACATAGAACGGATAGTGAGAACAATAAGTTCAGGAAAGAAAGAAAACAGATTACATAAATAACAAAAGAACTCATCACAACTTACAAGCAATAGTAAATAAACATAAATTTAATTTTTACATGCAGAACTGCAGAAGAACTATAAAAATTTGAAAGGAAAAAAACTGTCCACTATTGATGAACTTGAAACCAAAAAGGAGAAGTGGCAAGAAGTAATAACTTAACCACATGTCAAACAAGCATGAAATTACAGCTTCCCAACAAATTATGTCATCATAATGTTTTTTTATTAAGCATAGTTGGCATGCAGAAGTGATATCTGTGGAATCAAAATCAGAATGGAAATGGCCATAGTCAATCAATGGCCATTCCTACTGTACTGTTTGCTTTTGTCAGGGATGATATGAGATTTTATTCAGTTTGTTCTAAGGTTTGGCATATGAAATCAAATCAAATATAGATTCATGTTTGGGGAGCCAATGCTATTTTGGCCATCAACACTGGCCATTCATTGAAATAAAGAAACACACTATACTATAAATGAGTCTATATTAAAAAGCACAAAATGGGAGGGAAAAGGGTGAATGGAATGTTCATTTCAAGTCTCTCTCTATCTATCTGCGTATTTTTGTTTTCCTTCGTAAAATAAATTATTGTTCTCTTCTCACCATAAAATTTTGGCAGAAACATTAATTTAAATTGCTTGTCAACTAAAATTATTGTTCCAAACATTTAAATTTACAGTTGGCTAAACGTACTTTTCAGTTAGGTTGAATCATGGTTCGCAAACTAAAATTCAAATACACAAATAAATATGAGAAAGTACATGTACAACAAGTAACAAATTTGAACCAAAACAAGATAAAAGAGAAAGACAAGAATTCAAGAAAGTACTATGTAGAACAACTAAATAAAAGAAGAAGAAAAATCGACTAGTTAAAAGAAGGAAAGAAGAAGTGAATAAGAAGTTAGTTACCCTGTGAACTTTGAGAAGCTCGAGGATACCAAGAACAATGTCGTTGACGTAACAGAAACCAGAAGCTTCAGACTTCTTGGCATGGTGCAAGCCGCCGGCCCAATTGATGGCGATATCGGCGTCACCGCGGTTGAGTTTGACGGCGGCGCCGATAGAGCCGCCGGCGGAGGCCTGGCAGAAATTGAAGAGGCCGTCGAAGACAGGACAGTCCTCACCGACGTTGAAGCGTTTGAGCTGGCGGGAGAAGGTGGACTCGGCGAGGGTCTCGGGGGAGACGGAGGAGAGGAAGTGGACGTAGTCGTCGGAGTGGAAGCGGCGGATGTCTTCGTCGGTGGCGGGGAAGGGACGGTTAATCTCCATGCGGCGGTGGAGGGAGTAGTGAACGATGAGATTGTGAGCCATTCGGATCCGGTGGGGTTTCATGGGGTGGCCTTGTCCATAGTAGTAATCGCCGATGCTGGGTTCGTAGAAGTATGTGACCCTTCTCTTCTTTGCGTCTGGACCCGATGGTAGCGAAGCACCTCCTTCTATGCTATTGCTATTGCTATTGCTTTGCTCTTCTTCCATAACCATTTCTCTCAGTCACTCACTCACTCACTCTATTTTTCCTTTTCCTATAATACAAATCCTAATCGACTCGTAGATTATTATGAGAAATCAAAATCGAAATCGAATGCCCATTGCCCAAAACCTTTTGTTTCCGTGTGACTATTTCTTGTGGGTTGGGGTATATATATACCATCGCCCAGCACCATTGTTTAGAACATTGGTTTCTAGTTCCAGGGGGTTTCCTTTTTCCCCCCTTTTTTCACCTTAGCACTTCAACCATATTTCATATACACAATATTAATTTAATTTAACATAGTAATAGTAAAGATTAAAAAAAAAAACTTTAAGTATTGTTTGGTTCAAAGGAGTGGAGGGGATGGAAGAGATTTTAATAAATGGGAGGAAATGAGAGAGGGTGACATTTTATTTGTTTAGTTCAAAGAGAGGAGAAAGGGGAAAATAAATTCATACATGTTTGGTTCACAAGTGAAGAAGAGAGAAAATAAATATTTATAGAGATAACAATGTAATGGAAGCAAAAAGACACATTGATGTTGAAAGAGGATGAAATTAAGGTAAAAAATGAAAAAAAAATTATAGGGACTAAAATCAAATGATAACATTTATAAGGACTAAAAACAAAATTAAGTTGGACAAAAATAACATGTGTGGCATGCTGATGTGACACTTTATTTGCCATGTCAGCTAAAAGTTAAAGCAAGTACCAAAAAAGCTAATAGAGAATTTTTTAGGGATGAAAAACTAAAAAAAATAATGGGACTGCAAACAAAATGACCGATATGTATATGAATTAAAAACATATTTAAACCTTACTTATATATCTCTTTACTTTTATAACACATAGTTTTATTGATATGAGTGTCAAGATATTTAAGTGATTTTAAATATTTAATTTAAATTTTCCTCCTCTCCGCTCTAAACAGGGACGGATCTACTTGGTGGGTACAAAATTTTCATTTTCTTCTTAGTATTACATGTATATGTATCCATTGCCCCCCTATAAATTTTTTTTATATATGTATATATGAATATTGCCCCCACAATTAAAATTTCTGGATCCGTCAGTGGCTCTAAATCCCTCATTATTGGAGAGAAGCAAAAATAATCTTATGAGGGATTTTGGCCCCCTCATCTCCCCTCCTAAATATTGAACTAAACTTAAAAACTTATTTAAAATCTCTCTCCTCTTCTCCAAATCCTTCAAACCAAACATAGCCTAAAATAAGTAAGGGCTTGTTTGGTTTGAGAAAACGTTTTCTGTTTTCATTTTCTGTTTTCATTCTGTTTCCTGTTCCCTGAAATTTTACAAAGGAAAAACTGAAAATGCTGAAAACAATAAATTTTTGTTTCCAGCATTTCCAGTTTTTCCTTTGTAAAATTTTAGAAAACAGGAAACACGAAATGAAAACAGGAAATGAAAATGTAAACCAAACATGCCCTAAATTTCCTTACATTTTACAAGCATGTCTTGAAAGCTAGAGATATATCTCGGTTCAAAACGGATAGTTTTTCATCCTATTATCCTTTTTAATCTTAATGCTAGTTATCAAAAAGTGATATTGTTACCAAGGCATTGATTTCCCATCATTATTTAAAAAATCGTTTGAAAATGAATTTTTTTATTTTATATATTATTTAAAAAAATTTAGGATAATAATAATCAATAAAGAAAAAGGTGTGAAGAGATATTATATTAAAAAATAAAAGATATATAAAGAATTTAAATAATATTTTTAATATAAATAAAAACATTAATTATATTTCATAAAATTTATACTATTACTTTAATGGGCACTTAAACCGAGAAAGTAAATTCATAAAAACCATCATTATCTTTTATTAAATTTACAAAATTGAATATTGAATTACTCATTTCCATATTTTTTTTATTAAGGTTAAATTATTTAATATATAAAAATGATTATTCCTTCTATTAAGGCAGTTAATATGATTTTCGAATACAAGAATTTCAAATAAAAAATAATCATTGAAAAAATTTTATCAAGGCTAAACTCAAAGGTCGATAATTTTATCAAGGCTAAGCTCAAAATTTTTATAAAGACTTGGAGTGTACTGTACAAATGGTCCATAATTTTTCACAGGAATTTCAATGTAAGAAGGTCATTGGAGACAAGGTGAGAGTTTATAAAATAAGCATTGGTTTTTATTGTATAATCAATGTTTTTTTATGGGTTTAATACCTATGTAAGAGTATATGGGGTCAGTTATGAAACCTATTTAAATGAAATTTTAGAGGTGTTAAATTGGATAAAAAAATGTGTTTAAATTATAAAAGTTAAAAATGGTAAAATATGATTTTAGTCTATAAAATGAGTGAATCTTACTTTTAGTTCCTATAATTTTTTTCTTTTAGAAGCTTCCTCCCATTTTTTTGTTTTAAAATAATGGTTAAAATATGTTTCTATTCTCCTAAAATATCTCGATTTTCTCATTTGGTCCTCCAAAATATTTTTTTCCCAACTGGTCCCTAAAAAATTATAATACATTCTCATTTGGTCCCTCTGTTAATGCGCAGTTAATTTTATCTGTTTAATGCTTGTGTGACAGTTTAGGTGGACAAAATAAACCTACATGGCATGCATATGTGTCATCTTATATGTCTTGCATGACTTATATCCCCAATTATCATGGAAATTCACTAACATTTTTTTCCAAGATCGAGTTGTAGATTTCCATGATAATTAGGGATATGAGCCATGTAGGACACATAGTATGACACATATGCATATCATGTAGGTATATTTTGTCCACCTAAGCTGCCACACAAGAATTTAATAGAGAAATTAAATTTGCTTTAACCGAGGGACCAAATGGGAATGCGTTATGATTTTTGGGGACTGATTGGGAAATCGTATTTTATGGGACCAAATGGGAAAATCGCGATATTTTGGGGACCAAAAACATATTTTAACCTAAAATAATCCATACCATGACAAATCTCAAATCCCCTGTCTCCTTCCTTTTAAATCTTAAATCTAAAACCTCAACTCTCTCTGCTCCCTCATCTAAACCAGGGATGTCATGGGACGGGGTGGGGGCGGGTAGTGCACTACCCGTATCTATACCCGTTAAAATTAATGGGTACCCATGTGATGGGTATCCATGAGTGTCCAGTATCCATTAATGTTTAAAAAATTAAATTTTATAAAAAGAAAGAAAATGTTATATAATATCATTAAGTGTTAATATATTAAAAATATCATTATAAAATCATATAAAATAAACTATATCTCATCATAAAATAATAAAAAATCCTAACATTGAAATATATTTAATAGAAAAATATATTTTAACGAATATGCGGGTACCCATTACGGATTTATCCGCGGGTATCTACGGGTACAGGTTTTTTTACATCCCTAATCTGAACTGAAACACTCTCTCTCTCTCCTTCGCCACACACTCATTGAAACCTCATCTCTGGCGGAAACTAGAGGTGTCAAAACGGGCTACCCGACCCGTCCCGAAGCGAGTAGAGGGCTTTTATGGACCGGGCTAAAATACCCAGCTAAAATTCGGTCTTGTAAAATAAGAGCCCGAGCCCGGATCGGGTAGTGGGCTTATGCGGGATGGCCTGGTTAAAGCCTAATTTATTAAAAAATGTAGCTCATTAAAAGTTATAAAGAATTATACTTTTACAAAACTAAAAAAATTACAATATAGTTATAAAAAACATTAAAAAAAAGAGTTCATATACCCTAATAAAACTCATTCAAATAAATTTAAAATTCATTCTAGATTCCCAAACGTATTCATTCATCAATCCTATTAAACTAAAATACATTTAACGCATTCAAATAAATTTAAAATACATTCTTAAGTTCTCAATCCATTCCAAAACACATTAAAAGATTTTTCTCAACTTTTCATTATTACTTCTCTAAAATTATCCTTTACTGATAGAAAAATAGATCGTTTATATCACAAAGAATATCTAACGACGAGTATTCGAAATAAAAGAAAGAAGTGAAAGTTAGATTCGATATTTTATAAAATGTAATTTATATAACTATTTCATTTATTTATATTTTACAAACGTTGTTAGTATTTTTTATGATTATGAAAAAAAAATCAATATTTTCAATTGAAAGTTCCTCAGGTGGTACTTACCTATTATAATTTATACTTTGAAAATATGTGTTATATTATGGTTTGAAAATAAGTCCCTTTGGCTTGATCAAAACATAGGAAAAATGTGAAGTGAACATGACTTTGTGACCATGCACAAAAACATGTGTTTAATAATTGTAAAAACATCTATTTTGTTGGAAAAAATATATACCCTGCAATATTTTTTTATTATATATATATAAGGGTAACCCGAAAGCATGTCGGGCTACCCGACCCGAGCCCGGATTGTTGTAGGTTTTATTTATTTCGGGCTAAAAACCCGGCAAAAATTCGGGCTTCAAATTTCAATGTCCAAACCCTATAAAAATACGGGTTCGGCCGAGCGGCCTGGTCGGGCTAGCCCATTTTGCCGGCTATAGCGGAAACACTATAATCATCACAAAAGAAGGCATGAGTCTTTTGTCTTTGTTTCCATCAAAATAATAATAATCATATGTAAGGGACTAAATTCTGAAATTACTGTAAACTAAGTATTGGAGAGTATTACGAAAACTGAAATTACAAGGAATAGAAAAACGAAAGGAAATTGAAGAAGTAACAGCTGCTATTAGTCCCTTAAGCAATCTCCACCACTGCTTCGATCACCTAATGAGAAGAATATTTCAGAAAGAGTTTAGAGGAGGAAATGAAAACTATGAGAAGGTCAGAGGATGAGAAGAAATACAACAATCTTCCTGATGATAATAATCCTTCAGCTGAGTATTTATGATTCTCTTCATACTACTTCTTTGGGGGCCCTTGATTGGTGGATCAGCTGCCACGTGTCCTTCCTTTATAACTAACTCAGATTGTGCCCTCTTGTGCATCCCATCTTCTCCCGCCACCATAACAAAATTATTCTTCATCCTTACATTACCCTCTCCATTTAAAACAACCTTGTCCTCAAGGTTGAAATTGGGATATGCCTTGCAAAATTCATCTGCATTTTCCCAAGTGAGAAATGATTGTGGTCCCTCCCCCACTGTATTTGTACTTGCAGTAATTCCTTATGGCCTTGCATAATGGTACGTTGGGCTAGTATAGCAGTAGGAGTCTGAAAATATTGCTGCCCCTCTAAGCTGATCTAACAGGTCATCTATCCTAGGCAAGGGATATTTATTCTTAATTGTTACCTCGTTTAGCTGCCTGTAGTCAACACACAACCTCATGCTACCATTCTTCTTCTTGACGAGGAGCACTGGGGCTCCCAAAGGAGATACACTAGGCCTAATGAATTGCTTCCCTATTAACTCCTCTAGCTGCTTCTTAAGTTCACTCATCTCTAAGGGTGACATTCTATAGGGAGCCTTAAAAATAGGTCCTGTGCCCGACACAAGATCTATGGAAAACTCGGCCTCTCGATCCGGAGGTAAGGTGGTCACCTCACTAGGGAAAACATCCTGGAACTCCCTAACAATGGCTATGCTGCCTAGGTCGGGTTTCGACTCTACAGTTGAGGAAAGCAGTAATATAAAACAATAACTACCATCAGTCAGGCATTCAGAAATTTGAGTGGAACAAGATAACAAATATGATGGTCTCTCCTTCGGGGAAGGAAGAAGAGTAGGGAAAACAATTTCTTTATTGCAACAGTCAAGCATGACCTGGTTACGGGATAGCCAGTTCATACCCAAAATAACATCAAGCTTTTTCAATGACAAACAAATCAAATCAACCTTAAAGATTCTACCTTGGATTTCTAAGGGACATGCAAGACATACCAAGGAAGTGGAAATGGCTTCCTTAGCAGGGGTGTGGACATTCAAATGAAAAGGTAAGGGAGTAACTTGCAGTTTCATCCTTTCCACACAATCATAAGAAATGAAGGAGTGAGTTGCTCCAGAATCATACAGTACAATCAAAGGAGTATCATTTAAATTACATGTACCTTGCATCAGATCATCAACCTGAGCTGCCATCTCACCGTTGAGGGTAAAGACTCTCCCGGTAGCTTGGGGTTTGAGCTGGTCCTTCTTCTTCTTTGGGCAGTCCCCAATCATATGGCCTGGATCATGACAATAGAAGCACACTCGTTGTCCTGCCAGGCACTCGCCCCGATGATTCTTGCCACACTTGGGGCAAGTAGAGTGAGCTGAAGTGGAGGGAAGGGCGACCTGCTTGCCCCTTCCTCCCTGGAACTGAGGTTGAAAATTCTTATTGGTAGGTGCATCCTCTCTCTTCCTCTTACCCTCAACCCAAGTCTTCGCTGTCGACCTGGGTGTCTCATCTACTAAACTCTGCTCAACGACCAGACACTTGGTCACCAAGGCTGAGAATTCCCTAAGCTGGAAGGCTGAAACAATCTTTCTAATCTCGGGCTTGAGGCCCGCCTCCAAGTGAGAGCATTTCCAACCCTCATTAGGATTGGCTTGCAGCAGGGAGTGATATTTGGAGAGTTCTTCAAACTTGGCCACAAACTGGCCCACGGTCATGTTGCCTTGCTTCAATTGAAGGAATTCCAGTTCTTTCTGTTTCCTGGCTGGCTCTGGGAAATATTTCTCAAGGAATGCATGCTGGAATGCATCCCACGAGGGTAAGGCTCCATAAGGGCTCAAACTAGTCTTCACACTCTTCCACCAGTTGTCCGCTTCTCCTTGTAGCATGTAGGTAGCAAATCTCACTTTCAGGTCATCCGTGCAAGCCATCACTTCAAAGATTTTGTTCATGGCATTGAGCCACGAGCATAAGCTCCATTAAAGGCTGGAGGATGGTGTTTCCTGAACTCAGCTAATCCCTGAAGGAAGGGATCCACTACTGCCCCCGGTGGAGGAGTACCGGTAGGCTGCCTCTGTAAGGCCTGGAGTACTGCGGCAATTAGAAGTTGTTTGCTCTCCCATGATTTGAGTGAGCATGTGGAGGGCTACCGCCACGGGATCCTGAGGTTGATCCGGTGGGGGAGGGAGTGAAGTGGCACGAGGACGTCCCCTCCTACCGCTAGCCATGATCCTATACACATCATTAAGAAATATCCAGGTGGTCAGTCTATCAACTCCCTAATAATGCATATAAAATTATGACTAACTTAAGGAGTAATACATAATCCACAGTCCAATTGGATTGAACTGCTCTGATACCAAAATGTAACGTCCTAATTTCTAAATTCGGAAATAATGCCTGTTGGGAGCACTATTTCCAAACTTATAAAATTAATTCGTCAATTTCGCGTATCGAAAACAAATATAAACGCTTGTGTAATCCAACCATTACCAAAGCTCCACATTACATAATTAAAACATAAAGAATCCAACCTAATTGCCATCAAGGCTCTAGTAGAAAGCACTAAGATCAACATAGTAAATCCCTAGGAAACAACGAAACAGAAAACTATGGTAGTCCTAAATAACATCAAGAACGATAACAGAAATCAAAGTATAAACAGAAATCAAATCTAGTCTGTGGTACTTCATGCATCCTCTACTACTCGTCCTGATCCTGAAACTCATCCTGCACAACTGAAATATAGTTCTCGTATCGTGGGATGAGACTACGTCCCAGTGAGTGTAACCAGTGTGTGCAGTGTGGGGAAAAACAACCAAGAACTACCAGGGCATTCATGTTAATTTCATGAAAACATAATGAAAGCAATAACGCACAACTGAGCATATTGAAGACAATGATTTGTATGTAATGCATGACTGTGATGGTGTTGTTACCCGACACCCGGGGTCTTTTCTCTGTAACGTGACTGTGATGAGCGCTCGGCCATGTAACCAAGGACCGTCGTCCAAGGTTACCTATGATTAAATCTTAAATAGCATTTAAATATAATATTGTGATTGGGGACCCCATCTCCCTCTTGGCCATGAGTTAGATGTGGTTACCCCGTTGTTATTAAATAATTTGCCCGAAGGCCTGTGATGGTCAATGACCCTGTGATAGCCTGAACGCTCTATGATTTCTCTTAAATTCAGAATTTCATGACTGTGATGGCCAAAGGCCCATGAATTACAGAATAATATAATCAAGAATCATCAAACATAATCAAGAACCATCATACAGAATCATCCAATCATCTACCCTAAGGTTTTGGTAATTCAATACATACAATAATCAGTATATTCGCAATTCTTATGTTCATACTATACATATATCACTAATTCATAGAAAGAAAGGGGAAAAAGGATAGGGAACATGCAATGGCAATCATCCGGAACAAACAAGTGAGAGTCCACCCACCTGTGAGTCGGAAAAACGGAGAAAGAACGAGGAAAGGAGTGCCTTGATAGGGAAAGATTGATGCAAGACTCGTTCTTGATGAGTAGAAATCGTTCTTGGCTTTCGCTGGGACTTTCTCTCACTAGAACCACTCTATCTCTCTCTGAAAAATGTGAAGAAACGGGAGGAAACTGACTGAAAACCGTCCAGGGGCGTGTTTTAAGTGGTGCAGTAACGTGCCACTCGCTTAAGCTAAAAATTCGCTTAAGCGAGTTCTCTAAAATTTGGTTTCGTCCCCGATAAATTCGCTTAAGCGAATTCTTTCCAGAGAGCACCCCAAAAAGGCTCTGTTTTTCGCTTAAGCGAATTAAATTCGCTTAAGCGAAAATGAGTCTGTTTGAAGGTGCGATTTACATCAGAACCCTATCATATAACCTATCAAACTGAAGCCCCGGAAATAAGCTTTCTAATGAGAGTGGAATCACCTCAATCGGACATCTACAACTCTAGATATTTGCAATTTAGTGCACCAAGGTCATTAGGCTTAAAACCAAAATCAAGCTACAACCTTGGTTTTTGCCTCTTAAGCTTTCCTGTACCTATTCTTTTCTTCATTCTACTTTCAGTTATGATATTCCTATGAATTAAAGTCTTAATTAGCGGGATGTTACAATTCTACCCCCCTTAAAACAATTTTGTCCTCAAAATTGGCTAAAGATGATAACTGAAGAACTCAAAGGTGATCTAAAGTTTCTTACCTCAAACGAATAACTCTGGAAACTGAGAGCGGAGATCTTCCTCTTTTTCCCAAGTTGCTTCCTCAGGTGACTGACCCTCCCAAAACACCTTCACTAACGGAATCGTCTTATTTCTCAAGGGTTTGACACTGCGGTCAATGATCTGTGCAGGTCTCGTGGGAATGGTCAAATCCTCCCTCAATTGTATCGATTCTGAACTTATGATGTGGGAAAGATCATGAAGGTATTTTCTGAGCTGAGAGACATGGAACACATCATGGATGTTGGCTAAATGGGGTGGAAGGGCTATTCTGTATGCAAGGGGACCAATCCTTTGCAATATTTGAAAAGGACCGATAAAACGGGGATTCAACTTTTTGGCTTTAATGGACCTTCTAATGCCATTGGTGGGAGTAACTTTCAAAAACACATGGTCACCTTTTAAATTAGTTTAGGGTGAAGGTAAGTGTACACTACACTACTCTGCTCAAGAGAAATGAAATAACATAGAGAATAGATAAGTATTTCGGAGTATGTTGACCTTGAAAACTAATTTAAAAGGAGTCATATATGCAATAGTAATTGTATTGCTGTCACATACTAGTAATTTTCTTTTTCTGTAAATCATGTTGAAGGCAATGGTTAATCTAATAGTTGACTCCACAAATATAACACTAAAATCTTGGGAGACTAAACTAGAAAGTGAGGGAGTAGTTTCAGAGATTAAAGTTGATGATGATCTAAGAGGCTTGTCAGCTGACATGATTTCCAGAGCTTGTTTTGGGAGCAATTATATTGAAGGAAAAGAAATATTCACAAAGCTTAGAGATCTTCAAAAACTCCTTTCTAAGATATATGCTGGAATTCCAGGCTTTAGGTATGCATGATATCTGAGACTTTTATGCTCATGAATGTTTTCCATTAAAAAATTTTCTCTTGTTTTGACTTTTACCATATATATTTAGTATTTTGTTCTTGTTCTTGTTGGTGATGAATGATGACACTAATGTGGAAAATGGTATCATAATCTGTTCAGAAAATGGTAAAGCTCTTCATGCTTCTTTTATATTAACACTACAAGAATTTTATGAATTTGCTACCAAGTTTAGCTGCAAATATTCTCTGTAGTTAACGAAGAGGTAATTTACTTCTAATTAGCTACAAAAACATATCTTCCTTGCTAATTTTCGAAAAATAAACTTATTAATTTGATGTGCTCTTATTCTTCACAAACACTTTTTTCTAACTCTCGAATTTCTCTCCCCGGTCGGTTGCTTTTTCTTTCACGCACCTTGTTTTGCCCACACTCATGGTGATCAAGCATAATGTTCAGAGCTGTAGAATGAATCAGGTTTTTCCTCCTTTCTCTTCGTTGAAGTTCCTTTTGCCACATGTAAGACGTGTGACTTCCTCACCTTTTTATTTGAGCGAGTCTCAAGCACAGTGGTTTAGTAGCAGCAAATCATGCCACTATAGTGACAATGCAGAAGGGAGCAGCCTCTGGCTGTTTTAAGTTCTCTGTTGCATTGCATTTTGTATTTGTGCTCAACCTAGTTGAGATTGCAGCCTTTTGTAGATTAAATCTCTCCTATAGTAGCCACAGATTTGTCCACATTTTTGCCATTGCCCACTCATGTTTTTCTACTGAGGATTTTGTGATTTTATACTCATTTTTTTGCATCAGAAGGATTTTAGGGCTAGAATCCCTATAGCTCATTTTAGTAAAAAAAAAAGAAGGAAAGCAAGTTCACACTTCAGTGATCTTCTGATGTGTTTTCCAACTACCTACCTGCATCTCAATCATTTTCTGGCCAAACCATTCACGTGTAGAATCATCTTTGTTTCCACAACTTTCTTTTTTTCTACAAGCTTTCATTGGCCTTTCAATTCAATAACTTCCTTCTCCTTGTTTAATTCAGATGTTCTTATTACTCCAACTTTTGCATAGTAAGCATTATTGAAGAATCTGCAAAACCAAATAAAGAGCTACATTAATAGCTTGAATATAATATAACAAAATAGTGTCAGTGAAAGCTAATCAAAATGGTGAAACTTAAATGAGCTATATTTTTCTTTTAGATAATCATTTCTATCAAATTGATCATTGATTCAGCAAACTGTAACACAGATAAGGAGAAGGCTGCTGCTCACTTGAAGGTTCGTATTTTCACAGTTAATTTTCATGCATTTTAGTCTTTTCTAATTACTTGTTTTGTGGCAAGCCTAACAGTGGTGTTATCCCTTTTAATAAAGTTTGGGTTCAGTTCTAATTGGCTAAAGTTTGTAAAATTGCTTAGTTATATCAAATAGTTTCACAATGTTATTTCTAGCTAGTGGATGTTTCCATTGATTGGTTTTATGAAGTGTAGAGTGGAATGATAATGCCTTTGTTTTTATTTGATACAGGGTGGAGCAGAGAAAGTTTTTATTTCAGCCCAGTAAATATCCCCCCATATTTGTGGTTAGTGTTAACGAAAAGGAAAGAGCGTGCCCTCTACATCTTGCAGAAGCTCTAGAATACTGCACAAGCAAAGGGCATGCCCTCTATCATGACCTTAATACATTGGTAAGCTTGCTGTTGTTTTGCATGTTCAGTATGAGTGCCTTTTCAGATGCATAAATCTGTTGATTGGAATATGACAGGGGCATTTGGCTCTGGCAAAAGCAAATCAGAGGTAATAACTTGCTAACTATGTTATTTTTTGTGACACTATTCTTAATTTCTCATCTTTGTGTTCGACTTCGAATACATCTGCGTGAACTGCGTGGAGGAGCCGTGTCTTCGTATTCGAGTTCATCTGGTGACATAGCTTCGGCTTCATCGCATGTATATATTGAGTTCATTTGCGAATTGATTTTCTGTATTTGCCCATAAGTATTGAGGTTCTGATTGCTCTGATTGCGAATTGGTTTAGGGTAGGTGATCCATTTGGAGTTTCAACCTTTTCTTGTTTGTTTCTGATTGAGATTGTCTCTGCATTTCAATCAAATAAAACTATATTCTGTCAATGAAAAATTAACTTGATTTCTTTTGGCATATTTGCTGGATTTTATGTTTCAATGTTTACTCATGTCTTGTTTTGTCAATTATGGTTGAATGTTCTTTTGTGGAAGCCTCTTGGTAAATATTTTGTAGGCTATTTTGTCCTTTCTCTGAGTGAAACACTGAGATTTAATTTTTTACTTTTTGGCCTTGAGGAAGGAAAGATGATATTATATGAAACACCAATTGCTCTTTAGCTTGAAATTTAATTTGGTTTCTAAACTGAATCAGTGAGCTTGTAAGAACAGTTTGACTTCTTTAGAGACACTTCTTCAACTATGATAGTGAAAAGACAGAGTCGGCTGTTTGGGGGGGGGGGGTCGAATTCAAGCCTGTTAATTTGATTGGTTTTTCTGCTGTTCTTCACCTGTTCATATGTTTTTATCCCATTTAACTTTCTCATGTGCGCAGTCAATAATCTGGTTCAGTCTATGTATTCTGTAGCTGTTAATGTATAGCTTGATTAATTTTATTTTCTGTGATACTACTTGATTGAAATTGTTTATATAGTGCTTTGGAATTTGTTAAGTATACATGTATACTGTGTAAGCAATCAGAATATGTTTCATATCAGCTAGTATTCTATTTTTCAAGAACCAAAAGTACATGCAAGAGTTGGGTTGCATATTTTCCCCCGTTTCAGCTTGCTAGACTATCTTTGTTCAACCCCTCTTTGTCTCAAGTTCAGAATTTTCTTCAGCAAAAGCCCCAAGGTATGATGGAGACTGACTGATTTTGTTAATTGTCTTCAGTATTTCATGGCTTGAGCAGATTTGACATTTTGATAAACAATGTGACCTTATTGCTAAATGTATGAGTATTTTGCTTTCAATTTGTGTTGTATCTGCCAAAAAGTGACCAGGCAATTCCTTGTGAGCTCCCCCAATTATTCATATGCCTTAGACTTTTAATTTGGCTGAATTGAGAGTTTTTATTTTGAGCATTTTGTATGGAGTAATGCTACATATAGCCAGAAAAAAAATGATAGAATTTAGCCTGAACTTACCAAGATTCCAGAGTGGTTGTTAGGTGAGTCAAAGTGGTAACTGGTAAGGCTCGTTTATCCAAGAGTTTGTAACATTGCCAATTCATTTTGACAAAAAGTTCTGGTTGTCTAGTATTTTCTTTTGTATGATATAGGTTCAAATATTCTAATGATGGAAGAAGCTGATCACAATATCACTATCTTTTTTAAGACTTTGTTGTTTCTGTATTTATTTGTGTGCATGTATATGTGCAATGTCTGTCTACACTTGGAAGAAAAATGATGTCGGATATGTACTTATGTTTATGATGTCTGTCTATCCTTATAATTACCTATATTATTATGTATTTGTATTGTCACATTTATGAATTAAACAATGAAGTTGTAAAGGAGATATTTAAATGTATTATGTAATATATAACGCAGTGACAGAACATTATTTAAAATGTAATCTTCTCTTTTCTAACAAAAAATGTACTTCATAGTTCTTCAATTTTTTGCATAATTTCTTGGTATGATTATGCGATTATGCTTTTGTAGGTTGAGAAGATTTTTGGCCCAGGAAACCAATATGTCACAGCTGCAAAAATGATTCTGCAAGTGAGCTTTGAATCTATCTATATTGTGCCTCTAACTTCACATCTTATAGTTTTTCCTTTTTACTTTTCTGTTTAAAATCTTCTGCAGAATAGTGAAGCTATGGATGCAATTGACATGCCAGCTGGTTCATCTGAAGTTTTGGTCATTGCAGATAAGCATGCAATTCCTCGTCATGTAGCTGCCGATTTGCTTTCCCAGGTTTACTGAGTTTTAAAATGCTTCTATTTGCTTTATGAAACGTGGAAATGCGTAATTTGGTTATATAACTGTAGTTGACTACTCATCAGGATTATATATATACATGGAAATGTGTAATTTGGTTATGTTGTGAGAAATCATTCAATGCTCTTTGGTGAATTTTGTGATTTCAACTCATACTCTAATTCTTCATGAATTCATTCTTGTTCATAATTTTCACCTCTTTCTTATGGTTTTGGAGGTGGGGGTAATCACACTTTTGTTTCATTCTTGAACTTGGTGATGGATATTCATGATGAGGAAGTTGAAATGGGTAGTCTAGATCCTTGCTCAAGTCTATTTTATGTTGCAATGTAGATGAAGGTAAAGGCTTGTGAGTTAATTACTTTCAGGGATTAAATCATATTGGCTTTCTATTGGGATTTTTGGGATTTTTAATATAACAGATAGACATTAACTACGAAATAGCTAGGATTTTTGGGATTTTTTATCGCGGTTTCCAAAGCCAACCGCGGTAAAAAAGTGTGCAGAAATTTCACACTTCCAGGCTTTTTACCGCGGTTATTTTTCGGAACCGCGGTAAAAAGGCAAACTCAATTATCGCAGTTTCGAAAATTAACCGCGGTAAATTCCTTTTATCTCACCACGGTACACCGCGGTCGTAACCGCGGTAAAAGGCCTTCCAGAACCGCGGTAAAAAGCCTTTTTTGGCATAGTGATTATTCTAACAATCTTTCACAGGATTGGGGAAGTTACCAGAATCAAAATTTTGGGTGGCAACAAGATGCTATTTTATCCCATAAACAAACTTTTGAAGATGAACTCAGGGCAGAAAATAAGAGTTTGAAGCAGTCATTAGAAGCACTCCAATAGCAGCTAGACAGACTTTCTCAGCCACCGCAACCAGTTCACTCTTGTCCTGACCAGTCACCACAAGTAATTTGTGATTTTTGCGGAGGTAACCATCTCAATGGTTGCTGCTCTTATTCAGACATTCAAGAAGAGGAAACTGAAGAAATACAAGAAAGAGAAATTGAAGAAAGGAAATCAGAAGAAGCTGTTGAAGAAAATAAAGAAGAAAATAAAGAAGAAGAAAAAGAAGAGTTCACACATGCACTGCAAGCCAGAGAATTACCATATCCAAAGCATCCCTCCATGAAAGATATGAACACGCTATTTGCAGCCTTCACGGAGAGTAACAAAATAGTGCAAATCAACATCCCAATGTCGGAGGCCATGGAGCAATTCATGTTGGAACTGCTCAACAAGAAGAGAGAGTCTCCTGAGGCAACAATTGAACAGATAGCAGAAGCAATGGCCAACCAACAGTCAGAACAGAGCTCAACAAACCCTCAACCCAACCCCGTAGAATTTTGTCCCACCATAATTGTTAAATTAACAGGGGAGGAAATCAATGATGATCTGGCTGATGAAGAGGAGGGATCTGAAGAAACACAAGAAGGTGCAGCAGAAGTAGAAGAAGAAGATAGAGAGGATGAAACAGAAAAGATGGTGCTTGAAGAAGAGATTGACTGTGAAAGGGAGGTAGAGAATACAACATATGAGGATGTACATGCTGAAAACGATCTAGAAAAAGAGAAAGAGATTGAACAGGGAGATGGAGAATCAAAGCCCGAGGAAGGAAGGGAAGTGATACCAAGACCAAAGACCTTGCCTTATACAACCAGTCCTCCAAAGGAAGATCAAGACAGGCATGGTGCAAGTGATAAACCTTCCAGACCTCACAAAAGAAAGGCCTGCGATCACACTGACCAGGACAAGGAAAGAGAAGAAAAGTCAAGCTAGAATCAAATTCAGGGCCTAGAGCCAGATTGAAGATCAAGTGGTCAGGTGTGTTCCATATCAAAGATCCCTGCGAAGCAAAGAAATTGAGAGCAATCAACTGTGAATCATCTAAGCGTCAGGAAAAGAAGACTCATACACATGAGAGCAAGATAATAAAGAAAAGAAGAGTCAAGCCAAGGGAGTCAAAATCATGGTCTAACTCCAGGAAGAAGCCCAAATGGTCAAAGTCAGTTCACACTACAGGTTGCTCCACGGCAAGATTATGGGGGGTTTTATGGGCCAAAGAAAGGAAGGGTGCAGCACACAAGCTCACCAAAATATTTCAGTTTCAGCCACCTTGAGAGAACAGGCGTCGAGCTATCAGACGTTAAACAAGCGCTTCCTGGGAGGCAACCCAGAGATTTTTAAGTTTTCAATTATTTTCAGTTTTGTTTTATTTTCTTGTTTGTTAATTAGGATTTTTCATTTTTTAGGATTTAGGAAATTTTCAAAATTGATTGGAATAAGTTTGTGGAAAATAAAATTTTTAAATAATAGGAAGTAGCAGAAAACGTGACTGAAAATTGCAAAATTACATTCTATTTTCTGCGCTTCACCTGCGCTGTAGCGCAGGTAAAGCACAGGAATGCAATTTTAGTCACTGTCTTCTGCGCTTCACCTGCGCTGTAGCACAGGTGAAGCGCAGCAGTACGAAATTTTAAAAATCTTCTATTTTCTCATGTACTGTTTCTCGAGTTCCTAAGCTCTTTTTTTCACTATTTCCACTCACAAACTTCCATCAATTTTGAAACTTTCAGTTATGTTTTCTTTAATTTTTACCAATTGAAATCTTCATTTACTCTATTTTTATGATTTGCACTTTAGGATAGTAAACTTAGGATTATGAATAAGTATATTGTTGATTATTGCTATCTTAAATGTGATTCTGGCTGTGTGGAACATAAAGAACAATTTGCTTGATTGAAATGCTCTTTGTTTTGTGACTTATTGAATTTGAAAGTGTTATGCTCTGATTCTTTCAAAAATATTAAACTTTCACTTTCCATGGATTGATTGAATGCTTGCAAAACAAATGAGTATATTTTGATTTTAGGAAGTGATTAGCAAGTGCATTGAACTTTTGTTGTGAAGATATTAATTCTTTGAATTATGCATGCAAATTGATTAATGATAGGCTTCCATGTTCTTCATGAATTGATATTTGCAATAAGGCATCATTGAATTAAATGTGTTGTTATTTGACTTTTCAGATGTTAGAATTAAATGGTTGGTCTTTCTCGTGGCTTTACCTCACGAGGAGAAGGCATTGTGAAGAGGATCAAAGAATATGATCCCATGAGAATCAAAAGTGCACAGACTGCTGCAAAATATAAAGACTAGTTGACCTCAAACCAATCAGGAGTTACTAGACCCATACTCAGGCATGTTGTTTGAAGAGTTCCGGATATTCTTGTAGTGGATTTGGGACAGGCCTATTCATCCAGGGGGAGGTGGAGCAGCAGGACAAGGACTTACATGATACAGAGGATGAAGATTGATACTGGTGTTTTCTTTCTTTTACTTTTTTCTTTTATTTTCTATTATTTTATAGCAATTTTTTAGTTAATTAGGATTTTTGTTTTGTATTTCAATTTTTTTTTAATTTTTAAAATTTTTAGGAACTTAGGAAATTAAGATTTAAGGCAATTTTTTCTAATTCTCTGTAATTAGGTAGTTTAACTAACTAGATTAGGAAAGATGATGGGATTTTGTGATTAATTCCATAATCAGTTAGGATTAGGATACTTCTCCGGAGAACCTATCAAGATAGTTAATTAAAACCATTAAGTGTTTTATCAAGGAAATTTTAGCCAATAACCGGTGAGCTGAGAGCCCAAACACTGAAATTGAGAGCTTTTCACCGCTGCTTGTCAACTGTTATTGCTTGAGTTTCTGAATTTTTTCTTGCTAGTAGAAGATATGGAAGTGAAAAAGGCATATTTTGTGATTATAATATTGTGCTCAGTGCCAAATAGCCAACCCTGATTAAATGTTTCCGTTTATTGCTTGCCCATTTGAGCCTTGAATATTTCTTTTGATGCACCCTAGCCATATTCAATGATTATATCTTGTCCCTTAACACTTGGGATAAAGAGCAAGGTGCACCACAAAAACATGGGACAAGAGGTTGGTGAATTGAAAGGTCAAAGAAATTCAAAGAGCAGGCACAAGAAATCACAAAGAAGAATACTCCCCCACAAATAAATTCTCTATGTTATTGTTTATTGGTAAAAAAAAAATTCTGCACAAAAGTGTGGATATTGAATAAGTTGGGGGGAGTACTTCTTCAAATAAAGAGGCCAAGCTGAAAAAGGGTGACAATTCAAGAATGACCAGGTGAATGGAGAGAAGTCTCAAGCACAATCACAAGATGCTCTCTATTCAAAGTGTTCTTTGCATATCTAGAAAAATCATGATTTCTTGATAGCTCAGCCTCATTACAACCAAAGAAAAGACCTTTTGATCCATATTAACTACTTGCAGGTTCAGATGTTGGAAACGACTATCAATTCTAGTTGTTCAACGGTGGTGAAAAAGATTGAGGGAAACACTTACCCGTGAGAATGAGAGATTTCCTTGGTTTATCACTTACTGCTTTAATTGCTATTTTTGAAAAGTTTGATTGATGTTTGTGTTCTATTCTGATTGATGATTGGTGACATCCCTTAATCCTGAATTTTTCTTATGTTTGGAAAGTGACTACTGCTTAATAAGGAGTTGATGAAAAGTTCCTTGAATTTGTTTTTGATTTTTTAGTTATTAAGGGGATAGAATTGATTTTTTGATTGCAAAGAGGTCTCTTGCTTGAGGACAAACAAGAAGTTAAGTTGGGGGGTATTTTGATAAGTGAAAATTATATGATAAATTAGAGCACTTTTTAGTTCACTTATCAAGGATAAAATGGTATTTTTGCCCCAATTTAATCCCTTTTTATTGAATATTAGATAAATTGTATTTATTAATCTTAGATTTGAATTTGATGCTATTTTGATAGAAATATTG
The DNA here is from genome assembly GCA_026901365.1 of Sesbania bispinosa. NCBI lineage: Eukaryota > Viridiplantae > Streptophyta > Magnoliopsida > Fabales > Fabaceae > Sesbania > Sesbania bispinosa. The sequence goes on along the minus strand of QLOH01000925.1, from coordinate 28,592 downwards.
CTGATTTTTGCAGAATATTGCAAGGATTTGATTTGAAGGAAAGATGACATTAAATAAGGAAGATATCTGCAAGATTTGAAGTTTAATTGAAGACATTTAATAAAGATTTGAAGATTATTTGAAGCAATTAATGAAGATATCACTGCCAATTAAACAAGGATTCTGCAGACAACCTTCCTAATTAAATCCAAGATGATCAATAAATGCAAAGATTTCATCACGAAAAGGGAAACAAGGAAAGACAAATCAGCCAAAACCAGTCTCGGGGAGAGATCAAATTAAAAAGAGAAAGTTTGAAGCTGCAGGACGTATTCTACGCTTCAAAGCGCAGGGTGAAGAGCAACCCTCTGGAACCTGTGCTGCAACCTGCGCTGTAGCGCAGGGTGAAGCGCAGAACACGAAGATTCTCGCCCTGTTGCCGTTTTTAGATAGATTTCTCCCCAATTTTCTTTGTCTTTCCTTAGCCTATAAATAGGACCCTCTTGCACCAGATCAAGTGTGCACGATTATTGTAATTCAGTGATAATGCACCGGTTCTAATTTTAGAGTAGGAGAGGAGGAGCGCTTCACAAGGATTGAAGATGGTGACAACATCTTTGGTGGTTTGTATAGCTACCATTTGTAGTTAACTCTCCATTAGGATTGAATGTAATCGATTCCATTCTCAAGTGTATGTGAAACTCTATCTATTTATTTATGTAGTTCCCTAGCTATAATATTGGTAATCTTATTTTGTGCTTAATTCCTAACTTCCGCGCTTGCGCCGGAGTTATGGACTAGTTTGTAATTAACGTTACGACTAGGATCGAGTTTGGGGGAGCCTAGACATAGGAAACTCAACCTCTGAGTGAATAAGAATACTCGGTTAACCAGTGACTGAAACATGGGCGCAACTAGTGATTGATGGATAGTGTGAGTATCCTAATGAAGGGCGTCTAAAGGATAAGCATGGTCTAATGGACCGATAGCAAATGTTAGTTGATTGTAATCCCAGTGACTGAAACATGGGCGTTGCTAGTGATTGATGGGTAGTGACAGTACTCTAATGAAGGGCGTCTAAAGGATAAGCATGGTTTGTCAATGAGTTCTTTCAAAAACGGAATAAAATCAAAATAAGCCGAGGGTAAGTTTGTCGCATGGGAGAACTCGCACGAATTACCTTTGAGTGGTGAGGCTGCTGGTAACTCGGGGTCTTAGCAATATAGTTTGTCTACAGTGTTATAGTTCAAAGCCATAAATAATAGATAGTCTTGACATACATGAGGGGTGTGATGAGATGTAGTTCAATCCTAATCCAAGTAAAGTGTCTCTAACTCTTCCTTTCTATTTCAATTGATTATTAATTTACAATTTATAATATCCGCACAACAATATTCTCACAAACCCGTTGTTTGGTTCTTGATAAATAGATCACGATTATACGCGAATTGACCGTTCCATGTGGATACGATAACTCTTCTTACTATTATATTACTGAATTTTTGGTTCGCTTGCCAGAAACCCATCAGGACTATATACCAAGATGTCATCAAAGAACACTAGCACAAATTTTTTCAAATAAGGCTTGAAAATATCATTCATTAAGCTTTGGAATGTGGCTGGAGCGTTTGTAAACCCAAAAGGCATTACCAACCATTCATAGTGCCTGTGATGAGTTCGAAAGGTAGTTTTATATCTATCCTCTGGTTTAAGTAAAATTTGATGATAACCTAACCTTAAATCAAGTTTTGAAAAATATGTAGCCCCATATGATTCATCTAGTAACTCATCAACAATAGGAATAAGAAAACAGTCTTTCACCGTGATGGCATTTAAGGCTCTATAATCAGTAAAAAATTCTCCAAGTTCCATCTTTCATTTTAACCAGTAAGATAGGGGAGGAAAAAGGGCTCTTACTTGGTTGAATTATGCCGTCCTCCAGCATTTGACGAACCATTAACTCAATCTGTTCTTTCTGGCTATGAGGATATTTGTATGGCTTAACCTTGACTGGTTGTGCTCCCGCAATTAATGGAATGTTGTGATCATGATCCCTATGTGGTGGTAGGCCTGCAGGTTGCTCGAATATTTTTGCATAAGTCTGTAACAATAGAACCAATTCGGGTTCCATGTTTCGGTGTAAATCCAGTGGTGATTCTTCCTTGCTTTCCTCATGTGCTAATTAATTGAACCATGAAAGCTTCTGCTACAGCATCAATATGGAAAATTCGCTTAATATGATTGAATTGAGTTGGTTGGGGACTTACTGTCTCATCACCTTTAATAGTTATGAATTTGCCATCATGCAAGAATCTGACCAGTAATGCATCATAATCAGCAATATGTGCTTTTAAGGTCCGTAACCAAGTGGCTCCAATTACTAAATCTCCCTCTGCTACTTGTAATACATAAACTTCTGGAATCTGCAGGTTATGGCCTTGCATGGAGACCTCTAAGGCTGGAACACAACCTTCCACCTGCATGATATCAAAATTGCCCACCATGACTCGGAACCCAGGTGCTGGTTCAATTGGAAGTTTAAGGAACTTGGCAATGCGAGATTGTATAAAGCTATCTGAACTGCCCCCATCAATCAACACTTGTACCTCTAGACCCTGAACAAAGGCCTTCGATCTGATAGTGCCCAAATCCCGAAGTTCCTTCATTGCATTTAAAGAAAGATGATGGTCCATCACCTGTTATTCTAACTGCTGCATCAATTGATCCTATTGATCATTATCCGAAACAGGTTCCAAGGTCCCTTCGTTTCGGTCTTCATCATCCTCCAGCTGATACAACATGAAATGTCTATTGGGGCATTTATGATTTGGAGTGAACTTATCATCACAACAGTAACAAAGTCCTTTCTCTCATCAGAGTTGTTGTTCTGCTGCAGTGAGTCTTTTCGTCTGGGTGCGGTTCGGGCTAAGTAATGGTTTCTGAGTTGGGGTTGGTAATAGTGGTGGTAGAGATGGTGGTTGGGATGGTTTAGGTTGTGGGTTTGTGTATGTATGGTAAGTAGGAGGTCGTGAACTATTGGGCCCCGGGGTAGCTTTGAATGATGAGGAGAATTTATCTTCATATAATCTCGCGAGACTCAGCGCCCTCATCAGGTTCAATGGTTGTGCGATTTGCCAATGCAATGAACTCAGCATAATAAGCTGCGACAGTCCCCCGCTGTTGAAGTTTAAAAAGTGATTCACGTAGTGACTCAAACAGGGAAGGGCCAAATTCGATTTCAATTGCACGTTTCAGTTGGGTCCAAGATCGAAATAGAAGTGAGCGTTGAGTCATCTGAAACCAAGGTATGGCAGGACCAGGCATGTGCACCCCTGCTATTCCAATCTGTTCATCTTCCGAAATGCGGTTAAATTTAAAGTATTGGTCGACGCTGAAGATCCACCCAAGAGCATCAGAACCATCAAAACGAGGAAGGTCAAAATTCATTCTCCTCGGACGATTCTGAAAATCGTTTTGGGAGTTCCCTTGTTGGCTGAGGATTACCTGATCAAGAGCTTGGTGAATCGTGTTCAGAGTGGACTGATTGGCTTCCATCAGGCGAGCAATCTCGGCTCAATTTGCCTCAACATTATCTTCCAGCAGCTGATAAAGTTTCTTTATATCTTCCTCCATCGTCTTAAGCTTGGTGTTATCTGCGACAGCCATGGAAATGAAAGCACCAAATGTAAGGGACTAAATTCTGAAATTACTGCAAACTAAGTATTGGAGAGTATTACAAAAACTGAAATTACAAGGAATAGAAAAACTAAAGGAAATTGAAGAAGTAACAGTTGTTGTTAGTCCCTTAAGCAATCTCCACCACTGCTTCGATCACCTAATGAGAAGAATATTTCAGAAAGAGTTTAGAGGAGGAAATGGAAACTATGAGAAGGTCAGAGGATGAGAAGAAATACCACAATCTGCCTAATGATAATAATCCTTCAGCTGAGTATTCATGATTCTCTTCCTACTACTTCTTCGGGGCCCCTTGATTGGTGGATCAGCTGCCACCTGTCCTTCCTTTATAACTAACTCAGACTATGCCCCCTTGTGCATCCTATCTTCTCCCGCCACCATAACAGAATTATTCTTCATCCTTACATCATCTCGCTTCCTCTTGCACTCGAAACTTTTGCCCCTAAATACACACTCCCTCCCTCCCTTGATCTCTTTTCCATTCTAATTCTCGATTTGTCTTCTCCGTTTTCATTTCTGAATTTTGTTATATTATCGATGTAATTTCATGGTTTTTATGCTCTCAAGTGCAATTATGAGTTCCCAAGCTTTCTTTTGCTTTTTTTTTTGTCTTTTTATGGGGTTGTTTCTAATTGGTTTGTGAACGGATTGGAGGTTTCTGAATTGAGTTTGAGACTTTTGAACTTGGGATTAAGGGTTCTGAACTGGGTGTTTACTAAGTTGTGTTTTTTTAATTAATGAAAAGTGGATGCGTGTTAGAGAGACTCATACTTGGTATAAAGTGGACGATGAGAAGTGTCATTAGGTTGGGATGACAAAAATAAGGTGGAATGAGGTGGCGCAATGTGCGCATTCTCACAGTGGTAGGAGGCATTTTCGGTAAAAGTTGCATATGAAGGAGGAAGAGGGAGAGGAGGGAGGATGTATAGTGTGTTTGGATTGTCATCCCTATAGGATCAATTCCACGTTCAATGAGAAGCAAATCACTGTTCCTTTTGAAAAACGTGTCTCGAGACATGTGAAATCTCATCTGTAACGCATACACAAACATGTACTTAAAGGTTGGGGTTAATGATGAGTAAGAAGGTGGGTAAGATAACACTTGATACATCAACATTTAAAGGACCATTTGTTATAACAATGATTATTTTAGAACAATTTTTTTGGGAGGATACTTTTAAAAGCACAAATTTTATAGGGAGTAAAAACAAAACTAGCTAATTTTATAGAGATTAAAAACATATTTACCTAATTAAAAATGAGTAACATGTATTGATAAGACCCACTTAAAACCTGTAAATAATTAAAAGGAAAAAAATAATTATAAACATATTTAGCGCGCGCGCACACACACAAAAGTTAATTCGATCTCTTATAATGGTCATTTTTATTATTTTGATTCTTGAAAATATCTTCGTGACACCGAGCCTTATGTACAACAGCCTATGCACCGGGGTGCCAGCTCTAATGTCGACCGTGAGCGGAACCCTCATAGTCCCGTACAAATCAACATTGTACATGTTTCCGCTCATGGTCCCCTACCGCTCAGCATGTCTGAACCACTAAAATTTTGATATTGCAAGATCATGGGCACCATGGGCGACAGAACGTAACCTATTCAACCAGTCAGAAACATGTACAATGTTGATTTGAAGGGTGTTGTGGTTAGCGAAACGTTGAAATTCGTGACATGAACACCAATTACGCAGCTTCACTATTGGCCACCATGCAAATGCACCATTTAATGTCCTCACTATATAAACTATTTACACCTAGAACTATATGTAGGGGTGTTCACAGGACGGGTTTTACCTGTCCCTAACACGACCCTAATTTTTTACCGAACCAATTCTATGGACCTGAATCCGTCCATAGACTCGATGATGTGTGAATCTAAGTAAGACTGGGTCTGAGTAGGATAAGACCGGGTTGACCCGACATATAAATTAAATATAGTCATGAAATGATCATATAACAATGTTCAAAAGAAAATAGTTCATACAATTAATAAATATATTGCATACAATAGAATATCTCTTAATGTATGCAATATTTTGTACTTTTTTAAAGTTTGGGACATTACTAAACCAAGAAAATCATAATATATAATTTTATGTATATAATGTATTTTTAAAGGTAAATAAAGAAAATTTAGACTAAAAAACCCTATCTAAAATGAAAAAAATAAGATTAGAACTTTACATAATAGAAAATCATAAGTAATAAATATTATATTCATATATAAAGGACAAGTCGGGTAACCCGAAGGTAAACCCGAACTCGTCCTCAACCCGATGTCGGGTCAAAAATTGAGGCCCGATAAAACCCAATTTGGTTCTATTCTTTCTTGTAAGACTGGAATAGACCAGGCCCGAGTAGGACAAATTGAGACAGGTCAAAGGGACGGACCGAGTCTTGAACACCCCTAACTATATGTGTTCACGCTTGAGAACTTAGATTCAAAATGGATCAAATGTTCGTTAAGTCCGAATAATAAATAATATCTTGAGATGGCTAAATGACTAGCATTTCTAATATAATTTTCCAATTGATAACAAATGTCTAAAAAGCTCTAATTATCACATTCACAAGTACCATAGAAGCAACCAGCACTCTAATTCCTCATGGACCACGGAGCAGTGCCAAAATCATTCCTCGTGCAGCTAAACAATAGCACATTTGCTAAGAAAAATTTGAAATGTAAATTAAATTTAATACAAGAATATACAACTATAAGTGGAAACTAAAGAAAGAATTAACCGTTTCCGACACAAAAATGAGGTAAAGTGATACATTAGTTAACGTCCTCTGTAGGTATCATCTCATCAATGTCTTTCCTATTAGATGCTGCATCCGTTCTCCCGTTCTCCATGGAGCTTTTTTGTTGCAACTCATCTTTCAGTCTTTGGATCACCAGATCCTTCTCTTCTAATTTATCTTGCAACATAATTACCTGCAGTAAAACCCATTGAAGTAGGGTACACAATCTATTACCTTAAACAAACAAGAACTCAGCAGAATTAAATTCCAAAACATGATTGGATAACTGATTACAAATAACTTTAGTAAAAAAAATTGAAATGATAAAAGGCATAAGATTTTACAAGAATGAATATTACAAAGTAAACAGTCATTAATCACATATTACCGTTCTTTAAAATTCAAGGATTCAAAGCTTTTTCTATTTATTTATGAGAAAATGATAATCATGTCATTTTTCACAATTTTAGCAAAATCCAAGCCATTAGAAACTTCCATATCTGCAATAAAAATTTATATATGGAAGAATATGACTACAATTTTTTCTCATTAGTTTTACAATTTTAAAAGTTAGACCTCTAATTGCATAAATGTAAACAAAGAGTTAGTGTCTGTTAGAAAACATTCTCCATTTTCATTTTTTGTCTTTGATTTCACTGTTTCTATACAAAATTTTGAATATGGAAAACAAGTGACATTTTCTTAATTAGAAGTGAAAAAAGTTTTCTAAAACCAAACATGCCCTTATATACTTAGTTATCTAGTGTCTCCATTTTCACTCAGTAGAAAGTAGAAACTTATTGAATTTATTTCCTCTCTAGTTTGTCAAATTGTTCGACCATATTAGTATATATCCATATCAGTATTCGTGAATCCCATGTGCCTTATCCCAAACATTGTTTAGTGAGAGAAAAAAAAATAAAGCATAATGGCATAGCGAACATGCAGTGAAATTTTCAAATAACATTAAAAAATGAAAGTAGGGATAAGTGAAAACCATTTCATTAGATCTTTCCGCGTCATTTGTCAGTCCATCCATATGCTTCTGCAACCCTGCAGTCAATTTTAAGGATTAAGATTACACAAATTGTTAATGCATGGAGATATAATAATAGATCAACAGTTGCATAACTTCTAATCCTCTCCTCACAGTCTCCAATTTCATAGACAAACAGATAAAAGATTCCTCCCTAACAAACATGTTCAGCACTTTCACTCTTAACAATATCTCTACTATCTGGTATACTACATATTTCACACGTTAGTTTTACAGTTCATGCAATAATATTATTATGTATTTTGGAATGAATATTAATACATGGTTATAAATTAACCTCTTTAATGAATCTGATGAGATGATACAGGAAACTAGCAATCACTGAGTAGAGGTGTAAAGGGTAAAAAGGATCAAAATCCCAAAAACATAATGGGATGAAATCCTTCAACAACTAACCTTCAAATTGACTTCTTAGTTCTGCATTCTGGTATTTCTGCACTGAAAGTTTCATTGCTAATTCATGCATCTGCAGGCCATGAAAATAAAGGGATAAAAGAAGAAAATATCAGCATCGATTCAGCAACAACCAATAGTAACAACTAAATAGGCAGATTAAGCTTTGTGTCTTAATGGTTAATATGTGTAATGTTACTTCTAGTTACTAAATACATAAGCTTATTTTTCATCAGTTAAACATGTTTATTTGTATTAAAAAACATGATAAAGCACTTCAGAAAAGCAGAAATTTTATATAATCCAGAGATTGCAATGGAAAAGAGAGGTTTGCCACGAATGATGATTTTCAATCTTTTAGGATGAATATTCTAGTATCCTTATGGCTGAAGACCAATCAATTGGTCATGTGTGTGTCTTTAAAATCTATGCTTTGTGTAAATAACTTGGATGGGATGAGGGGAGGAAGAAAACCAACTACCAACGAATGGGAAGAATAAAGGGAAAAAGTGACAGTTAGACTTTGGAAACATAAAGCAAAAGAGATATCAATACCTTGCCCTCAGAAGCTTGATTTCCAATCTCCTCATTTTCCTCCTGCAGAGTTTTACATTTAGCCATCAGCATCTTCCCCATCTGCTCTGGGAGTAAAATTTACAGCAGCAATGTTATCTTGTAGCTCCTTTTACTTTTTTGTCCTTTTCCTCGACTAAATTCTATGATCAGATGAGAACTCTTGTAAGAAACCGAAAAAGGAGTAATCACCAATGAAATATGTATAAAACTAATAAAATGAATTTCTAATATATGTAGGAAAAGAGGACACTTGACGTATAAATGAAATAAAGACAACATATAAAAGAAAAATCTATTTTAAGCCACAAGAAAAAACAAGCAAGACATTTTAAACCTGAGCTATAAGGCATCAATTTTTGACTTGTCTAAAAGGTAAACATATTTCAGAAGATTTATTAAGCTCCCTTTAGATTCATCACTGAAATTTGAAAGCAAGTGCTAATAGTTGCCAGCTGACAACCCCATTTCCTGCCACCCTTGAATTTATCCTTTTTGTCTCTATGGTTTGTATTTGAACCACATACTCAAACTAGGAAACTTGTCTACCCTCTTCCACTTTTTTTCCTCATTTTGTTTTGTTTTAAAATTGACTGATGATATAACATAATGGCATCATTTAATCCATGTAGCTGATCACACCCAAGCTTTGGTGGTGGTGCTTGTTGTTCATTCTCATTTGCTTAGGGCCGTTCGGGGTGGTTGCGAAGATTTCAGTTTAGTTTTTAGTTTTTAACAATTTTCAATCAAAGTTTTTACAACTCAAAACCAAAAACTGGAAACCACTTTTTATGGTTTTCAAAATATTTGTTTCGAAAACCACAAAAACAAGTTTTCAATTTTTGGTTTTGAGTGTAAAAAACTTGATTGAAAATTTTAAAAACCAAACTGAAACTTGCAACCACCCCGAACGGCCCACTTAGTAAATCTCATTCTCCCAGTGAACCAAAATGATGGGAACTACCGCTATGAATAAGCAGAGCACTGTTTCTCATGACGCATACCAGATGTTTTCTCATTATATCTCTAAGGTGATAAACTATGATGACAATTTCGACAAACATTTTCCTCGTACAACCTGAGGTATGAGACACAATCCCCAATCCTATATGTGCCAAAAGACCAAACTTGATCCAATAGAAGTCAGAACAAGTTGAATAACAAACCTTTAATCGTGTGAACTCTTCGTGAACTGCTGGATCTAGTAACAACCTCCTTGCCTTGCAATTAATAGCACTAAAAATAAGGTCATATTGTTTTGAGGAGAGCCCAAAATAAAAAAGAAAAATGAAAAGCAAATGCAGCAACATACAGCCAAGTTGATTTGTAAGTTGCACAGCAGGATTAATGTTTCAACTAATGTGTGTGCAGCAAAAAAGATGTAAACACAGGTGTCACAATCATAAAAACAGCGCTGACAACTGAGTTATAAAAGTACAGTAGAGCCACATCTCTTCAATTTTATGACATTACTCCTCATTTGTGACAGCTGTTGAATTCAGTTAGTAAAGTAATCTCCCAGAATGATCTATCCCTAGAGTCAATACCGTGGTTGTTAATTTTACTAAACAAATTAAATGAGAAAGTAGCACATCGGAATGTTGTGATTTTTCTACAGCCCAAACACCTGTTCAGCTTATATACACGATCTAAACAAGTCGACAGTTAAGACCCAAAAAATGTGAGAAGTTTACAGATAATTTTGGCCTGTATTGTACGATAAAGAAAGATGAACAAAAAGAAAAAATATGGGAAGATGCAAAGGAGCCGGGATTACTTAGCATTTCATTGTCATAGCTTTTCCTATGCAATACGAAAGACTGCAAACAACCAAGTTGCTGATGCATATAGTAGCAAGAACCAAATAGTCCAGGAGATAAGATAAGGGAACATACAACACAAAAGAGTAGTAAAAAATTTCAAGCAAGGAAACTTTGCACCCTTTATTCAATACAGAAAATAGTAAAGCTCAACTCAAGATGGATTTCTTGAGGACTAGTTTGTCTCCATTTCCAGGGAGGAAAAATACAACTCTTTCTTGATTTAACTGAAATTTTAAGTAAGTTAATTGGATTACAAAAACTTTCAAAACAAATAAACAACGCAATTCATCATCTATGCTGTAAAATGATATCTTTACTCAGCACTTATTAACACAGTGCAAACATTTCTTCTGTGATGACGTGTCATACAACATAAAATCCATTAAAAAAACTGAAAAACAAGTAATATATCAGTTATAAACAATATCTAAATTCTAAATGGCTAAAAGAAGTTGGAAAACTATAGTGACCTTCTAAAGTAAACACATAAAGAAGAATGAAGAATCATCAGTGATGAGTGAACAAATTTATTTCTAGAAAAAATTTGTTATAAACAATACCTGCATTGATACCGGCTTGAGTTGAGCTTTCAGGTCCCGAACAGCGGACTGGAAGAGTTTAGACATAAACAACAAAATTAAAACTAAAAGAAAATAACAAATAAAATTTTAAAATATAAGCCATCAAAATCTATAAAATGCTAGTGGCTTTAAACTTTCTGAACAAGAGAAGACTCATGACAATCATTAAAATGGTCAGAACAGAATGGATCAGTTTCGAAATTTTCCTAACTTGTCTTGAACTTCTTACAGCTCCTATGTGCTGGATTGAGACCATTCCACCATTCCAAACTCAGTGGGATTGGGGTTTTGACAACCATGGTGACCAAATATTTTACTACTAAACAAAATGAAACCAGAGCTCAAATTTATATAAAAAAAAGTTCCATGTTGAGCAGTGTAAATGCTTTTAAATGCCAACCAAATCAATAACAGATGTTAAACCATTCATGATTTAAGATTTATATAGCTTCAGAGCAACTTCCGTTAAAGAAGCACTGAATATGCATGCAAAATAGTTATAGAAATCGTACGATCCAATGTAAATGTAGTTCACTAAACAAATGATACGTATCGGATGTTGAATCGGATAATGTTTACAATCGCGGATTGAATTAATGAAATCGTGTGATTCATCCCAAAAGTTGTGATTCAAATGTTATCTACGATTCAGCCCACCCTTTTGACTTCAGCTAGCTGTAACACAAACACACTTACCCAGTTACCCTTACCTTTTCATAGCTTTCACAGCTTCATGTAGTTATTATATTTTATTATTATTAGCCTATATTTAATTGAGATATAGTTATAACGTTATACCTAGGATTTTTATTTTTATGTCTATATTGAGTTAAATTAATATATTATTTATATGATACATTTTAGCTTTTTAATTATGTTCTGAATCTCACAATTTTGATACAAATCATAAAATTTACGATTCAAAATTAGTCTGACGATTCACGATTTGAATCGTGATTTGATAACTAAGCAAAACTTGTTATGGACAATTATTTAAATTATGCTTTTAGTTGCTATGATGTAATGAGAGATTGAGAGAGGAAGACTAACTACCATCAATCCAATTCTTTTTAAGATGTGCATAATATATTTTAGGTCAAAAAATGACTTCACTTTAGAGTTCTTGTAGATGCGAAATAAATAATAACATAACACAACACATGCTATAAAGAACAAGAATCTTATTTGAGAATGTTACCCTACCTTCAACTCTGCTATCTCTTGTTCCCGTTTTGCAAATGTTACAATAAATGCAGCTTCCTTTTTTTCTTTGCCTTTTCAAGCTGATAATCAGTAGAAAAGTGAAACGGATCAATACAATATGATTAATGTATAATGAAATCAATTTGAAGCTAAAAATGCAAGATTAGATTCTGAACCTGATCTCTTAAAGTTCTTCAGATGATTTCAGAGCTTGGAGATAATTAATCACCATTTGGGCGCTAGAACGTTGGAAAGAAAAAATAATCGCTCAGGTATACATTGCAAATAGAATCGAACACAACAGTAAACGAAATAGATCTGGAAAATTAGTACATATATCACTTGCAAAAAAACAAGTATAACTAACCTGGATTGGTCCCAGAAGGTATGAAAGGGTTCATTTAAATGAAAAAATGCCACTTCTGATCTCAGATTTTGAAGCCTCAAGTTCTTTCTGGAATATGCATAGATCCGGTAAACATCATTAGGAAAGGAAAAACTACAAAACCAATCTACAGTATCATATATGGATTATGGAGCACTCAACTCCAACAGCTTAGGCTCAGCTATGGGAATTTTCTCTCTACTAACAAAGGGAAGGTTGTATGAGCAATCTATCCCAGAGCATACATAGTGGTATGGTATGATAAAATAAATAAATAAATAAATAAACAAACAAAAAGCCTTTTCACTGTGAGCCATACAGTACCAAACACTTAATTCATATGAATTATAACTACAGTCTATTTCCCTCAACAGAAGTTGAATTCTTTGAGCAAACAACGTTCATTGTTAAAGGAAAACATACCTGGCATGTAGCAAGCGTATCCTTACAGTTCTGGAGACTGCAGAAAGCAAAGTCAAGGAAAAACTTCAGGCTCAAACAGTTTTGCAACAGTCTTCAGAGAGCACAATATTTATCTTTCACACCAACAAATACCTCTCACGAAGACAAATCATTCCGGTCGTGACACCAGAAGCAGCTTCTTCAGCTTTTGACTTGGCCTGAATGAAGAATGCCACAAATTGCAGTTTTGATTTTGAGAAACGAAGACTCGAATATTCGATAGAGAAAGTACTACTAAGGATTGATTAACTAACAATTTACCTTCTTCTGTCTGAAAGGATCGTTATCGTAATCTTCATCGTCATAATCGGGAGATGACCTCTTATTACCTATAGTATCATTTCAAAACACTAAAATAATATTAAAGTATGTGTAATAGTAGCACATTTGATAACAACAGCAAAACCTGAAAGCGTTCCACCAAATCCACCTCCAAAATCAAAGTCCTGTTTTTGAGGAAAACAAAGCAAGATAATAAGCAAAGTAGGAAACTACGCATGAGAAAGTAAATGGCGAGTGAGTATACAGTTTGGGACTTACGTCATCGAAATGAGTAGGGGAAGCCATCATCAACTTCAAAAACCCTAGAAATTGAAGATAAGAATGAATGAACCACAGCTGCAAATGCAAACTAAACTAGTCGCTGCTGCTACCCGTCCCAGCCTATGATCAACCTATCAAAACGGGTTGGCTCATCTAAGAGAGAAAAACATAAATGGTATGTAGGAGATATTAAGGAGATGAGACTTCTAAAATTATAGAAACTGAAAATAAATTGTGTCAAAATTCAAATTTATAATGGTAATGCCTTAGGTTAAAATGACAATTACTTTGTCATTTGTAATAATTTCATAAAATATACTTCACTGAGGCTATAAGGGTTTATCTGAGGATATGGATTAAAACTCAAAACATTGTTAGGTAAACACATATCCATTATAAGCACAACAGGAAAACAAAAATCTTGCTCAGAATTATGTATACAAAGCAACAATACTATTAAAATATTAGGTAAACACATATTCCACCGTCTTCACTTTCTCTGAACAAATTAGTTTAACTATTCAATTCATAAATATTTTTTTAAAGATTACTTTCATCACAATAATGATATTTGACAAAAAAAATGTTATATAAATCATTCATAACTAATTATGATGGAAAAATATCAAAATAATCAAATAGTACAAAACATAATTTTTTTATTTTTTTAATGCATGAATTGTTTTTCTGAAATAAATTTTGTATTCTTTAATAGTTTTTTCTCTTAACGACCCAAACGAATTAATGATTGGCACCATAAATGTTTTCTTACGTGAAATAATAACACTAGTAGAGTTTTACATGCAAGGAAACAGAATTATTGTCTGTTTGGGTTTAAACTTTGTAAAATTCAAGTTTTAGTTTTCTGTTCCTAATCCACCCTACATTCAGTCACTCACTTTTTTCAAAGCAATAATCTTTTAACCTAAAACTTTGATTCTTTCACACTCAATCAATACTATTACACTCTCTTTTACATCCATTTTTACTTTCTATCTTGTCTTTCTTTTCCTATCATATAATTATCACATTTCTTATATTCTATCTCTTCATTTCATTTATTTTCTCTCTCTCTCTTTTTGCTGCACTTACCACACCTAATTTAAGTTTCAAACTATATTTTCCTTTAACCTATCCTATTCTCAATTAGAAGACAAACATATCCTTGATATCTTACAGAACAAAACTATGCTTTTACCTATATTATATCATGTTCATGACATTTTTCTTCTTTTTTTTGTGAAAATGAGGGGTCAAGCCCAAATTACCAAAACCTCTATTTAGCACAGCGCCAGAAGTAAACCATCAGAAAAGATGTGCAATACTGCAAAGGAAGGTACAAGTTGATACCAAATATGGTTCCATTTGTCCTCCCTATACTCCAAAATATCGGTTTCATGTGGAAAAATAAGGGTCTGTTTGGTTTACGAAAATATTTTCTGTTCTCATTTCCTGTTTTCACTTTGTTTCCTGTTTTCTGAAATTTTCCAAAGGAAAAACTGGAAATGCTGGAAACAGCAAATTTTTGTTTCCAGCATTTCCAGTTTTTTCTTTGTAAAATTTCAGAAACAGGAAACAGAAAATGGAAACAGGAAACGAAAATGCAAACCAAACAGACCCTAAAAAAGCCAAATAGTTAAATTTCCAATTACTTGTGAACAGACGGAGGATTCATAAACCAGAATTTAAAATTCAAATTCACAATTAGTACCCAAGCAATAAACCAGACAGCAATTCACCTTCACAATCGA
Source organism: Sesbania bispinosa (assembly GCA_026901365.1). Classification (NCBI taxonomy): domain Eukaryota; kingdom Viridiplantae; phylum Streptophyta; class Magnoliopsida; order Fabales; family Fabaceae; genus Sesbania; species Sesbania bispinosa. The sequence continues at coordinate 13,386 of QLOH01000925.1, read as the reverse complement.
CACACACCAGCACAACACTACTCATACTTGACAGTTTGAGGTTCAATCCTCTGTCCCGTTAACACAGCGCAACCCCAAACAGTGAGAGAGAACAGAGAGGGAGAAAGGGAGCTTACAGACGGGGGAGGTCGAGTATCTCCGGCGGCGGCGGCGCAAGGCGAGATCTGAGGGAGGCGCGGCGGCTACGACGTCTGAGGAAGAGGGTCTGACCGTTCGAGGCTACTGCTGGCTGCGATGAGGAGGCGAGAGAGACTGACTCTTACTTAGCCACCCTCCCTGGAGCTTTGATTTTTTTTTTTTTGTCGAGGAGCTTTGATTTTTTGTTAACTCTTTTCATTTCCATACATTTTTTTTTTCATACAGAGAATTTTTCGGAAACACTGATGAGTATCATAATTGAACTTGTTAAGCAATTAAAAATAGAATTTTTTTTAAGTGTATATTATTTAATATTATAAATATAATTAATATCGGTGATTTTATAATAAAATATTTATAGATGGATCATTAATCACTGTTTTTAAGATAAAATTAATTTATTTTATAAGGATTAAAATTAAGTGAATGTATTTTATAAGAATAAAAAATTAATTACAAATATTAAATGTCATATTTTTTATTTTATGAGAATCAAAATAAAAGAAATATTTTTACGAACAAAAACCATATTAAATATATTTTTCATTGAATAAAAACATTTTTTTGTCGAAATTTTCATTTTCATACATTACATGGACAGTGTGAAGAAAGAGATGAATGGGCACTTGATCCACTAAGGCCTTCTCACCACCTCTGTAGCCAAATATTTTAGGCCTACCTAAAAAGTTTGGTCCGTGTCCATTTTGGTATGCTCTTAACCATGGCCCGAGTTTCTTCTTCTTTAAGAGCACCAAATCAACAGTTCCTCATTACAAATTCGTTTGACCAAAAGAAAAAAAAACAGTTCCTCATTGTACCTTCCTAGTCTTGTGGGCCAACCTGATTGGATTGGCCTCATCTTGTAGATCAATTTTTCAAATAGATCTTAGCTTTTTACCAAAAAAAGAAAAACTTAGCTTAGGGCTCTTTTAGCTAATGGCTAAATATTTGACCAAAACAAAAAGCTAATGGCTAAATAGAATTAATACCCATTAAAAATGAAGTTGCGTAACATAAAATTAAGGTCATCTCCTGTCGAACTACCTAAGTTGCTATATTAAATAAATTATTATTTTTTATGCATTTCTGTAATTTTATATCATTTTTATATTTTAAACAATTCAACTCACTTTTTTTCTAATTTAACAACTCTACAAAGTTGTTTAAATAGACCACACTGTCATTCATTTCCCAATATTTAATAGGTAAAAAATAAAATAATGATTGAACCCCACTTCCCCTATTTACATTCAGTATCTACATTACATACCACATGCAAATAGTTATTTTAGGGTTTATTATATTGAATTGTAAAAGATTCATATATTAAAAAATGAAAAATACTATGTTGACACCCCAAGAATAAGGTATGGGAGGTGGAAGAAAGAAGATATGGAGAAAAATAATATATAGAGAGAGATTTTGAAAGAAATAAAATTGATGTGAAAACCTGAAGAGAGAAATGAAAGAAGTGTAAATAAAGGTGTAAGAAATATAAGTGTTTAAAATTAACTTTGAAAAATATATCTTTTTTTCTCTAACAAACCATATCTTATTATTAAAAAATAGAATAATATATAAGTCCGTTATATATGATGCTTACATAATAGATATTACTACAAATATATTAAAATTAAGAGTCAGGATCCGTTGACACCAGGTGTCAAACTTTATGAGTATACACCTCTTAATAACTTTTTGAAAAATGTGAGTTTGACCAATCCAACCGTTAAATTGAAAATTCTTATAAGGTAGATCAAACCTATAAAATTTCATAAAAATCGAAAACTAATTGATACTTCATCAAACTAATTTATTTTAACGTATAATATGTTTTTAAAATATAAGTAAAAGTCTACTATTAGATAACATACCTGAATGTCCAAATTATCTGAAATTTGATATACATGATCATGAAGGTAATATAACGTGATTCAACGGTTGGATTGATCAAATTCACATTTTTCAAAAAGTTATTAGAGGTGTAACTCATAAAGTTTGACACCTGGTGTCAACGGATCCTGACTCTAAAATTAATTATATAATATATGAATAGGATGCAATATCAACTCAATTAATATATTAACATATATAATACATATTATTAAATATACATTAAACTAAGCTTTTGAAATTATAGGCTTTTATTATGCTTTGTATTATGCAGTATCCTTTCACCCTAAAATTTTACTGCACCATAAAAATAATATATTAATAACATATAACATATAAAAATAAAAAATGAATTAAAAAGTGTGAACATGAGAAATTATTGGTGATTGCACTGAGCATTAGTAATTGTATGATGGACGTTTGACAAATCCACATTACACAATCAATTAAAAATAAGGACTAAAAAATAGCTTAATACTGCATAAAATTAGATTAAAAAATTCCATTCCAGGACAAAAATAGAACTCAGTATTTTTATAAGGACAAAAAGTTACTTTACCTAACAATTTATTATTATTTTATGATTTGAGTCAAATTTCATATTAAAAATGTTTAATTAATTTAAATTTTAAATGAAATAATAAATATAAATTCTTTAAATGATTAATTTTCATTTGTGTATTAATTAATCACACTTTTTCATAAGTGATTCCTTCTTCACGTAAATCGAAATATATTATTAGAATAGAACCATGTAAGTTTTTTCTTTTTGTGAGACCACAGTATCTTTTATGGAGACAATTCTGTCTATGACCTTTGGCTGCAATCTCCCTCTGAGTATTTAATACAACTGCATATCCGGGGCTCGAACTGGAGACAACTAGTTAAATTGGAACAGTCCCTTACCATTGATCTACATATTCAGTGGTTAATAGAACCAGTTGCGTAAAGCCGTAAATATATTGTCACCACAATGAATTAAAATAATTTATTATAAAATGAAGTGAAAATAAATTGTAAATATTAAATACTTCTGCACTACAAATCTGATCCGATGAAATGTTTATAAAGAAATGAATAAATAACTATATATCGTAAAGCAGTTTCCTAAATTATCAAAGGAACAGTGTTCGTTATCTGTGTTAAAACATTGAATAAAATTAAGTTTGGATTCTCACGCGATGAAATATGAGTTTATTACGTTTTAATATTAATTAAATATACTCTTAACCAATGGGCAGCATACATATGATCCATGTGCACGCGTCGGCTCAAACTCTATGAGATTATATGTTAAATCCCTAAAATTGAAAGATAAATGTAGTTATAGTCAATAAAGTAAACCATGTGGACCAGACTTTGTATATAAAGATGTTAACTAGGACGCTTTATAATGTTGTTGAATATGAAATTTGGTTATGAATTGGGGACATAAGGAACTTTAATCAAGGGGGCTTATCTCCTAAGCCGTTTGATTTTTGATTAGACGACAATGAAAAGCTATTTTCTTCTCAAGGCACTCTAATTACAACTTTTGACTTGTTTGCTAGTGGATTGGGTACACTTAGAGGGACCCTTCAAAGTACTCTTCATCTCAATAAGGGGATTGAAACTTGTTAATAACCCCAATTGAAGTTACTAAGGCATAATGTGACAAGATGGATCACACATAATATATTCCATCGAAAACAACCTAAACGGACAAGAAAAGACTATGATGTCAATTCTCAAATGGTTCCAAGTGTACGAGATATCATAATAACAATCAGGTTAATGGGTAAATGTATTATTTGCTCTCATCTCCCCCTCCAGCAATTCCCTCTGTCTCACTCACAAATTCAACGGATCAAATTATATTATATCAATTATATTATATCAAATTATCAATATAAACCAACGGAGTTGGTTCATGGTACATATTTGAATCCCCTTAAGCATCGGGTTCGAGTCTCGTGTGGAAAACTTCTCGTTGGAGAGCTAACCCCACCATAATGTGGATGTTCCCAACTCGAACAAGATTGTCTCCCGTAAATGATACAGGTGTTAAACAAAAAAATTAATCATATAAACTTCAACACTCTTATAATATTAATAACTAAAAGGAAAGTATAATAACGGAAATAAATCTTATTTGTAAATATCTTATTTTGTTTTTTATATACATTTAAAAGGAAAATATCATAATGAAAGTACAATATGATTAATCTTGTTTATAAATTTTTTTTTCTATTTTATTGTATACATTTAAAGGAAAAATACCATAACAAAAATACAATTTTTGATTAGATATTATTTGTAAATGCTTAAAGGAAATATAAAAATCATGGCAATCAATGTTTTTGAGTTTTGCACCTAACTAATTATTCTTACCGGTTTGTATATATGAAATAAGCTGCATTTTTAGGGACCTTTATTCATTTTTTGTATTCTTTTTCAATTTTTTTAATATTCAATTGAGTGAATAATTAAATGTTAGGAATTACGAAATAATGAAGATATAATTCGATGACGCACTCATCTTTTGTAAATATTTAATTTCTTTTCAAAAAGTGTAAATTAATATTTTATTTTGTATAATTAATTCAGATAACGACTAAGCATCTTAAAAATTATAATGAATGTGTTGTGGAGGATTGTGGGGTTTATCTCCACCCTTGCTCACACAATCAATTCCCAAACTCAAATCAAAATTTAAAGATTAGAGTTTAAAATTTTTCATTTTCTCCTAACTTATAAAATTGTCGTACCACCTGTCGGGGAAGTTTGCAGCTCATTTGTCTACGTCTTTCCATTTTTCATTAAAAATTTAATTAATTTTTTAAATTTTTTTCAGAGATTTTTGTTTCGATGTTTTTTTATCAATATTGCTTTTGAGATGTTTAATTATCAAAACGGGCTTAATGCCCATGTATTTTTTTTGTAGATTTTCTACATGAGATGGAATGGAAGGGCAAAAATAGTTGTAATCAATTTTAGAATTTATTATTTACCCTTATATAAGCAACTCAATTGTTTTTGGGAAAACCATGGTTTCGCATAAAAAACAATCGCGCATATAAATATCCAAATTAAACACATATAATTTTACAATTGACAAAATGAATTCTCCACTCCTAAAAGAATCTAAACACACAACTATATTGGACCTTGATTAAGTAGCTTCATCACTCAAATATTTTACGCTTATTTGAGATTTAAGATTAAGGGTTGTGAATAGTACTAACCTACCAAGAACTGCCTCAAGATACTAAGAAATTAAGGTGAAGACCCTAACTCACCATATTTATGCAATTGATGCACATAGCTACTTGCATAATTTTATTGTGATGAGTACATGAGGTACACCAACACTATTACATCAAAACAACATCAACAAATATTGAATGTTTAGTAAGGTTGATAAGCTATTTCTAGCTTGTCTAATTAGCTTATTTTTTATTAATATAAAGGTATTTGGTAAAATACATAAAATTAGCTTATTTTAAAAGTTTTATCTAATTATAAGCTATAAGCTACTTTAATGAGCTTTAATTTCTAATTTGTAGTTTACTAGGTTCCAACCCATGTGATGCAAGAATCATGTAGAACATTATTTGTGCGCGATAAATATCAAAAATTAATTCTTATTTATACATCGTTAACATTTAATGATGTCAACTTGGCCATATTTAAAATAACATATACATATACATTATAGTTCATCAATATAATACACTCATTAATGGACTTGTCCTCAATATAATATCTTCACAAGAAAAATATTTAGTGAATGTTATTGAAACATGAATTTTGAACTATTTTGTAAAATGTGTAAGAAATTATATTCGAATTATATTTTGATAACAACATTAATAAACATATAAGATAAATAAATATTTAAGTTGGAGAAAAAGTGGATCAAACTAGATTTTCAACATTTTCCATTATAAATAAATTTTGTATTATCTTTATAGAATAATATAATTTTTTTATGGTAAGTGTTGTGAAAACTTAACTTTGATAATTGACCAACCCTAACAACTATAAGACAATCCTGATATGTGGATCTAGAACCGGTAAAACGGGCTAACACAATCGAGTCGGTCTGCAAAAACCTGCAAAAATGTAGGGCTTGAACCTTTATTTTAAAGCTCGAATAACTTTTTGGTCTTTTAGTTCAACCTGATAAATTAAAACCAGTTACCCTCAAAATCCTCAAGAAAGATTGGCCCACCCCGTAAAACTCGTAGAAAAGTTTGGGTTACTCGTAAAAAATGCAGGACTCTGCTTTTATTTTAAAAGCCCGAATAACTGATCATGAGCTTTTAAACCCGACCCATAAAAACTCGTCATCTTCATGAAGCCAGACTTGATAACCCGAATTACCAGCTCTATGTGTATCAACGCGGCCCAATAATTGTGACAAAAAATGGACATTATGAATAATATAAAAATCTTCTCACATTGTAGAAGTACTGGTGTGTAGGCTATGCAACAAACGGGGTACACGAGATTTAATCGTTTGATGAAAGAAATGCACCAAATTAAATTATCACTGAGTTAAGTGCGGAAAGAAGTTTTGAGGAGAGTTGGGATATTAAATGTGAGTCGATAGTTGGTCATACAAAGAGAGGCTTAACAAACTGTAACAAATTGGATCGACCATTTAACTTCTAACTATAATATCAATGTATCAACATCCAGTAACAGTTTAGAACAGTCAATTCATGTATTTGAGTTAATAATGACATTTGAAATAGATAATTGGTAGCGATAATATCAAAGTCAAAGTGTCTCTACATCCAGTTGCTAATACTTCAAAGAGGGTGAACATATCAAACGGTAAACATAGGCTAATCTACTTGATTGAGATTAGGCTCATAAGTTGACTGTCAAAGAATGGACAATTTCAGTTAGAGATAGATATATGTGTTCCGATTTGAGTACAATAGTAATGTGAAAGTCTCAGAAGGCCATGTTAGAATCGCGGGTGTCCCTTCCATTCACATTCATAATTTGGAAACCAATTCAGTAGAGGAACATGAAGGATAACATAATTGTCAATGTCATTGCACCAATATGCAGAAAACGTTCTATGAAAAGCAGAATGATAAGAATGAGCAGAATGATAAGAATGAGCATAAATGAAAGAGGTGAGACTAAGGCCCAAAGATGCAGAGTAGTAAATGAGAAGCAACGTTGCAGTGGTAATCAAAATTGATATAGGAGCCTAATCCCTTCCACTCATAACTAAAATATAATAGTTGGGCACTATGATCTAAACCAATAACTAATGCACTGTTAACAATTTCAATGGTAAGCTGAGGCATGTTATGGATTAGGCAATGAATTGGCAAGCAGTGATGGTATTTTATCATTACCATTAACCTTCCCTAAATAAAAACCGTTTGGAGGAAGGCGTAAGGTACATAGCACAAAACGTGTAATTAATTGCTTCAGTTAAATATTACATACGACCCACACAAAAGCTTATTTTATAATATAGAAAGCCTGCTAATGGGTGGTACATTTTCTATGCCTCAGTCTCAACATAATGGTCGAGAAAGTCCCTTCTAACTTTGACAATCTCAAATATGATATTGAATAAACATTACTGATGAAAAAGTGAATGGAAAATATACAAGTTAGAAAGGAAAAATAAGAGAGCATGAAAAGAGTTCCCTCTTTCTTTTCCACTCGAAAGAAGGGCAGAGGAAAATTAACAATTGATTATATTAGTTAAGAAATTTTGTAAAACATACAAAACACTAAACGACAACTCTTAAATACAAGTTGAATCACACATAGGTTCACACAAACATTAAAACATAAATTTCACAGTGTTTATATTCTGCGTCTAAAATTACTCATAGAGTGCACATACATAATTCTTAGTACAAAATCGTTCTGAAGGAAACTTTTAAGGTAAAGTCAGGCTGAGGACCTAACTTTCTTAAGAATAGTAAATAAATTAATAAACTAAGTTCTTATCACTAATTAATTAAGAATGCAGAGATGGAATACATATGTCCAAATCTCAAATGGGTTCTTCGTGTCCAAGATAGTTTCAAGACACACTAAAAAATACAGACATGGTTGAATACCACCAGATAAATACATGATAACTTTGACAAATACTATTCTCCTCCAAATCTCTAAAAAAAATCTCAAATCAATGGTTAGTTGAAGGAGTTGGATGTTGTTACAATAAAAAAATAATGTCAATTAGCTATACTAAGTGGTATACCATACATTTTAATGAGATCTGTATTGGGACATCTTAAGAAAATCTTGCATAAGGATTCTAGACTTTGATATCACCTTTAAAGAAAGAGAGTAATAAATATAATACAATTTGAATTTGTATTGCTCACACTCATTTTAGTATACTGTAATAATGACATGCCACAACCAACTCGAGAACATGCATCACACTCGCCAGAATAGACACAACCTATAACACACATGCCACAACTCACTCGACAACATGCATCATATGCATAACTCTATTTTGCATCTAGATATTGAAAAGGGTATAATTTTTTCGTAAATTGACAAACACAACATATTAATTACACTTAATGCAGTAGACCAAATACTACTATATGTCTTAAACTCCCCAAACAAAAAAAAATGAAACATATATAACAAAAGAGAGCAAAAGAAAATGTGTTTATTTTTCATTGTTACCAGCAATCATGACTTCAAACTTTAGCAAAGAATTCCTTTAACACTTACTTTTTAGGATTAAATTGAATTGTGTATGTCTCCTGTGGTAAAAAGATAGGCTCTGTATAAAAAAAGGATTTAATTGGCAAGCAGTGAATTTAAAAGGGAAAAAAGAACTATGTTTTTCCAGAGTAACCATAATATTAAAAAGACTTTATCAACTTTGGGTTTCAAGACAAAAATATTGTGTTAGTAAAGGTTTAATTTCACAGGAAGCTAAAGAGTATATAAGTTTTGGATTAAATAAAAAAGGTTTATGAAAGAGAGGAGAAGGGCTGAGAAGGAGGGAAAATTAAAAAAAAAAAACATATAGCATAAGCAGGAAAAATTGCCAATTAGGGAAAAAAGTAGAGATGTTTTTTTACATAAAAGGGATGCATGTGAACTTAACACGTGTACAGTGAGTGGAAACTTTTTCTTATACCGAGTATAGGTAGAAAAGGGGGAAAAAAGTAAGAGTAGAAGCGGAAAATTTAATAAGTACGAATCATTTTTAAAAATTCAAAGCTGATAACCAAAACAAAAACTCATAATTAATACATGTTAGCCAATGAATAGTAACAAAAATTATTTAAAATTTGACACCTTGTAAAGGTTTAGATTAGAAAAGATTAGAATAGAAGGGGAAGAAATGGTTTTCATATATGTTTGAAAGAAAAAAATTGGAAATATCAATCATAGTAATCAACATATATGAACTATAAGGCTGTCACATATGCAGGAACTTATGAAAAATCAATGCCTAATTTTAAACCCAACTCATTTTTCAAAGAAACTAAAATGATTCTTGAACACTAAAAGGGTAATCACATCACTCACCTTATCCAAGTGCAAATCTTGCCATCAAGCAAAATCCCTAAATATAAATCAAAATTAACAGATGTGCGCATGCACACAGACATACAAGAAGGAATAATATTGAGTGAGTAATTGTCACTACAAAAAGGGTTATTTGGAGGGGGTTATTGTAACGTCATAATTTCTAAATCCGAGAATTAAGCCCGTTGGGAGCCAAATACCCAAATTCATGAAATTATTTTGCGTCATTTAGATACCACAACACAAACATCATATATCACTTAAGCTTCCAACGATTACTTAAATAGTATATGAAAACATCGACTGAAAATTATATATATATATATATAGTTGTCAACAAGGCTACATGTTCATCCTGGGTACAATAATCATTTGAGATACCCCCATACATGTGCCCTAGCGAAAGAGAGGGTCCGAAGGCTACACATGTACGGTCATATCTCACAAAAGAATAAATATACAATACAACATAATCTAAACATCAAAGGGTTTAACAAATCGAAATAAATAGAGTCCTAAGCCCATAATCAAAATACATCAAGAACTACTCCTAAACTCCCTGCTCATGGACCGATGCGGGGAGGAACATGTGCATCTAAAACATAGTCCACAAAACGTGTGGTGAGACAGGCTTCTCAGCGAATACAACTACGCAACATGCAGTGTGGGTAAGGCAGGCAAATGAAATGCAACAAGATGAATAAAACAATTCATAACATGATATCTCATCTTAAACATAAAAATAAACATGCACGACCTGCATTGCCCGGCAGACGGGGTCTTATCACTAGACTGGAGCTAGACCTGAGCTCAGACTACAAGGAACGTCTTCCTTGGGCATAACACCGCCAATTACCTAGGGGTTGAAACCCGTGTTTTAACTGGGGACCGAAGTCCAATCTTGCTTTAGTTAAGGTGAACTGGGACTGAAGCCAAATTTGGGACTGAAGCCACTTTTACTGGGGCCGAAGCCAAATTCATTTTCTCATTATTAACTAGGGACAAGGGCCAGAAATGCAATGCTCAACCACAAACTCATGCTAAGGATCATACGGTAAATGCCAACATACATGATCATAAGGAAGCCCTAACCTGCGGAAAACCCCTATTCATGCTCCTAATTCCATACCACAACCCAATGTACCAATATAAGGAAAATCCATAACACAACAATCATTCACAAGATTAAAAGAAGAGGGAAAGGAGGATAAGGAACATGGAAGAAGAATCACACCAAATGAGTGGTAGAGTGTGTGAGTTATACCCACCTCAAAGAGCTCAATGAGAAGGGGGAATGAAGTTGGGAGGTTGGGGAGGAGTAACCCTTGCTTCTTCTTCTATCTCTTGGTTTCAATGCTCCTTCTCTCTCTCTCTCTAAAATGGTGGTTGAAGGAAAATAAATGAGAGCCAAGCCCTAAATCTGATTTTTTTTAAAAGATACGTGAACTCTCGCTCAAGTGAGGCTTTCTCGCTTGAGCGAGAAAGAAAGAAATCTCGGAACAAACACGTCCTCACTCAAGTGAGAACATTTCAGAGAGAAACTCTTGGAATTGCGCTCAAGCGAGAGAATTGCGCTTGAGCGAGGGGATTCTAGAGAGCAACCTTGGAATTTCCCAAGATTTGCGCTCAAGCGGGAGATCTTTGTTTGAGTGACCAAACCAGAAACATGTTTCCCCAACTTTATTGATATGCTCGCTCAAGAGAGCTCCTCTCGCTTGAGCGAGAATATCAGTAACCAAAATTTCCCCTTTTCTGATATGCTCGCTCAAGCGAGACCTTCTCGTGTGAGCGAGGATACCAAAATCATGTTTTTTCCCACTTTTGATTCTTGGTTCCTTTTCCCCTTGATTCATTTTATGAAGTCTCTTCCCTTATTAGTTTTGTTTACAAAAGAGCTATAATTTGGGATGTTACAATATTTTGCTGAGGTTATAAACCCCCCCAATTAACATGATTTATGATGTCCCGGGCGAATGTCTAAAATGATGATAATAACGGGGGTTTTAATTCTTTTTTGAGGAAGTTTTCTCACCTTAACAAATTATAATACGTTTTTTTCACCCTTTCTTCATCCCTTCCCTATTTTTTTCACCCTTTCCATCCTCTTCCTTCGTGCCCTAACTACTCCTTCGCACCCTTTTTCTTCCTCTTCACGCTTCCTCCAATATGTTGTCTATGCGACTTAGTTCTGCCTTCGGTGTGCGTTCTTAGGTTCTTCCTCTATCGAGCCTCTGTTTCTCCAGGGACGTGATCATTGCATCCCTCTATGCTTCGATTCTGCTTCTTGTATTCTTCCTCCATAGGTAAGCTACTGATAAACATGGTTTTTACATACATTTTTCTTCGCAAAGATTTATTCTATCTCTATTTTCATTTTCTTCTGAAAACAAGTGAATACCGTAAATAATGGATTAAGGATTTAAACAACAATCACACGGTCGCAGCAAACGCCACCAACAATAGAGAAAGCACCGGCTCCCATCGACAACTCCATATTTTAAGGTAAGCGTTTCATAGTCTTATCACAGTGATGCAGTTATTCTTGCTTGCATATTCTAGTTTAGCTCTTTATATTATGTTGAGATTTGACTTTGGTCAATAAACATGAGTAGTTATCTTCTTTGATTTCCAATTTGGATTTTGGGTTTGTTAATGGTTGTAGATTTGTGAACCGAGACAACTTATATAGTCTGTTGTATCACAAATTTAAAGACTGGGATATAAATTGGTGAGCATTCTGAGTTTATTTTTAGTTTTCTCAGCGAAAAGAACTCTCAACTCAGAAACAATAAAAAAATGGTTGTCTTCGAAACATGGAAAGTAGATTCAGATATAATATATTCCAACAACGATATCAAGAAGCCAATAAATTAGTTAGAGTGAAGGTGTAGTGTAGACATCTGAAAGGTTTAGGAAAAGCAATTGCTTCTCTGGTAGACCTTAATAAATATAATGCAAATTATGTAATATGTAATCGGAAATCATTATGTACATAATTTCTTGTTTGTTCATGGGGGGACCGAGTTTGTGTTGGTTGTGGTTAGGCAAAAAGGCTAGGTGGCTGGCTTCTGAAGCGTGAGTCTAACCTATTTTTCAGGACCAATTATAGGATAGACCCTACAAGTTTTGGTCTACCATAGACTACTCGATTTTTATTACAGTAAAAATTAATAAATTAAAATAATTGTATTTGATAGTATTTGTTTACATTTCTATTTTTACATTCTGAAATAAATTTGTAAAATCATATATTAGTGCCAATGATTATTTCACCTAACTTTTTTCTTTTATCATTTTAGCAAACTAGTGATGCAAGTGAGCCTGAATCTCCTTTGGGTACAAGAGGATCATCCGGTGCCAACAACAGTTAGTGTGTTTATGATGTTTTTTTAGGAAAAAACTACATTTAGTCTATTATGGATTTTAAGTTGTAATTACATTTCAGTTTGAATTAATTTATGTTACAGTGATTATTTTGAGAATGAAATATTTTATACATTAATATATATGAGCATTTTGGTAAAACTTTGTCATATCTTTTGTCACAATTAAAGTAAGTATTTGAAGGAAGTTTACAAATAAATATTGTCGAGAAAAAAATAAAAGCACCTCAAAAGGTGAGACATACATTGTCATGTACAGGGGTTTTTAATTACTAACAAATTATTGTATTTAGGGGGTTAGAAATAATGCAAACATAAATGGTAGTAACCCCCCACAAAATGAATAATGCAAACGAGGGAGGTTTAAAACATCTATAATATAATCACCACAAATTGAGGAAGGTAGTAATCCCCACAAAACAACCGCAGGAAAAAGAGAGGTTTT